>CAKAOI010045474.1:9680-21634 GCA_916701655.1 Sebastiscus albofasciatus
TTATCTGGGTTCACTCTACTTTGAGGTAAATATGATATGTGATGTTAGATAGATAGATAGATAGAAAGATAGTTAGATAGTTAGATAGATAGATAGATATGTTATGTTATGTTATGATATGATATGATGTGATGTGATGTGATGTGATGTGATGTGATGTGTTTGTGATAACACTGATTGTTTTGACTCCAGTCTGAGACTCTTTTACAGACTAAACCTGTAGAAACAGTGTGATTATGGACACAGACAGTCGGACTAAACCTGGAAACGTTCTCCTCTCGTCCTAAAATGGTCCTCAATCGGTACCAAAGTACTTCCTGGTTTTATAAATGAAGCGGCTCAGTTGAAGCAGCGGCGGCAGCGCTGTGTGTGTGTTTGACCAATCAGAGACGATCATCCCTCCAAACTGCACCCCAATACTTTCAGAAAGTACTGATGACCTGATGTGACCACCTGGTGACCACCTGGTGACCACCTGATGACCACCTGATGACAATCGGATGACCACCTGGTATCCACCTGATGTGATCCCCTGATGACCACCTGGTGACCACCTGATGTGACCACCTGATGTGACCACCTGATGGACCACCTGATGACCACCAGATGACCACCTGATGGACCTCCTGGTGACCACTTGATGTGACCACCTGATGTGACCACCTGATGTGACCACCTGATGACCACCCGATGACCACCCGATGACCACCTGATGGACCTCCTGGTGACCACCTGATGGACCACCTGATGTGACCACCTGATGGGACCACCTGATGGACCACCTGATGGGACCACCTGATGGGACCACCTGGTGACCACCTGATGTGACCACCTGATGTGACCACCTGATGTGACCACCTGATGGACCACCTGGTGACCACTTGATGTGACCACCTGATGTGACCAACTGATGTGACCACCTGATGGACCACCTGGTGACCACTTGATGTGACCACCTGATGGGACCACCTGATGTGACCACCTGATGGACCACCTGGTGACCACTTGATGTGACCACCTGATGGACCTCCTGGTGACCACCTAATGTGACCACCTCGTGGACCACCTGATGTCTGTTTGGTGGCAGAGCGCCACCTTCCGTCTAAATATTCATCAGCACCACCTGCCCTCCTGCCCGCCGTCGAACAGCGCCTTCAAAGAGTGTGTGTGTGTGTGTGTGTGTTGGCTGGTTGCATAGCGGCCTCTCACAGCGACCCCCGGCGGTCCGAGTCTCTTTGAAGCGGCGAGCTGAAGACCTTCTCCGTGATGGTCGTCCTTCGCCCGCCGCCGTTTCACGGCTCCTCTAAACGAGGTCGCGCTCCGTCAGGATGAAACAAATGAGTCATTATTCCAGTGAAGGCTAATTCTGCCCTCCTCCTGAAACGTGTGGGAGTTTTTAATATAGCGGAGAGAAGAAGAACGCGGCGTCCTGGGACCGGTTTGGCTTTTCATCAATCTGCCGTTTCCTCTCTGTTTTTTGGGGAGGGTGTTGTTATTTTTCTCCCTCTCGCCCACGCTGACGGAGAGGAGCGGCGAACAAAAGCTTTTCATTGTAGCGCTCTTTTAAAATCAGCTCTTGTTTTGGGGAAGTCTCACAGGAAGCGTGGACTTCACAGAGGTGGATGTTTTTCCAATAAAAGCTGTGGGAATATTGTGAAATCTCTTTGTTATGAGCGCTGAAGTTTAGCTCCTCTTTCATTTTCTCTCCTCTGCACTGATCAGGGATCACAGTCAGGACTTGTTTCTGAACACAGGAGCCGTTTAACACAAAGAAACATCATCAATATCGTTAATGACGAAGTCCAAATACTCTGAAAACAGATGCTAAAAGTCCACAATAACACCGTCAGTAGAACAAGCAGAGAAACATGTTAGTTTACAGGTTCATTTAGCAGCTGAAACCGTTTACAGAAAACACTCAAATACACCCCGCTGACATTTACCCACATCTGTAATAAGACCCCGATGATCTCATGGACACAAACAATCATGAAAAATATGAGTTCAGAATATTTGTTGTACCTTCCAGAGGTGGTAGAAGTATTCAGATCTTTTAAGGCAGTAAAGGTACTAAAACACAGAAAATACTCCACTACAAGTAGAAGTCCTGCTTTCAAAACCTGACTTTAAAGTTACTGTGAGGAACTTTCAAATGGCTCTGAAACAGTCTCAGTTTAATCCTGATGCCTCTGTGTGACCTACTAACCTGATCTCACAGGAAGGCGAATAAATACCTAGACATTACACGGACATTCAGCGTCATGAGGACGCATTTTAGCATGTCAGTTGTACACCATGCAAACGTCCGCAGTTAGATTCAGGCAAGAAAAACACTTAGGATACGGCAAAACGTCATGGTTGGGCTTAAAATAAGTAAGTAAACTACTGTAAGTAAAACACGTACGGAAACAACTACGGAAACAACGTCACAAAACACGTCAAAAACGTCAACAAAAAACACTTCAAACCTCAACGAAAAACACGTCACTAACGTCACAAATAAAACGTACAAAACAAAACACTGTTCAACAACGATCTCCTGGTTAAAGTCCTGTGTTTGTTGGACCCGTCCTCCATCAGTGGTCATTCTCTCTTCTTTTTCTACGTCACTAACTCTCTAAGGCGTTCTTAATGCACGCTAAACGCCCTGTACATTATCGTGGCATTTATACGCTTTTTCCTGTGAACGGGCTGAACCTCCATCAGGAAACGAGACCATCAGGGAGAAGATGTTCTATACAGTTTTTCTGAATGCTCGTCATCGGTGCCACCGGATCCGATTTAAACAACATCATGCAGGTTCACCAGAAACTCCTTCAGCTCAGACTCCTTCAGCTCAGACTCCAGCAGCGACCAGCCCACCGTGGTCGGACCCAGAGCCGGCTTTGCGACCGCCTTCTGGTTCGTATCCACGTTTCTTATGGTGAGGGATCGCCTCTCTTCCCGGCATTGGATGCTTGATGGGCTGCTACTAGACGCCTGATTGGACGAACTCTTTCCCTCCGTGGGCCGCTGCTCCCAGTTTTCAAACCGGAACCAACATGGCGGCTCGTTTGGAAACTTTCTTTTCTTATATCATGAAAACAGTTCCCTGATGTGTTCCTAGAAACATTTAATGAGAGAAATACTCCGTGTTGATGAATCTGTCTTCATTTTAGATCAACAACGGTGAGTTTAAATGTTTTTTCCAGAGGCGGCGAGTCGCGTCGAACACCTCTGATTTACATAAAGTATTCTAGACCTCAACTTTATGCAAATGAGGAGCGGGCCATGTGATGCCCTGTCTCTGGAATCGTGCTGCCACGCTCCCAGAATGCATTGCACGGCTGCTTATATGAATGGGAAGCGTGGAAAGGACGGAGGCTGTGGACCATCAGACCTGCAGTCGGAGCTCCGGCGGGAGGTGGAGAGCTCGCCGCCCGGCAGCAGCGGCTCCTCCTCCAGACAGAGTTTCTCCGCCGGTCCCCACTGATGGGAGCCAACACCGACGGCACGCTGCTGGAGGACCAGGCCGTACCGCTGGGCCCGCTGGAGGGAAGGGAGGCACGGGAGAACCAGAACCAGGACTGAACAGGGCAGACTGTCAGACCCTGCTGCAGTACAATGAGAGGTTTTCTAAAGGGACTGTGGTGCTCACTGACTGTAGTGACTGTACGTTACTCTGCACCACGGCTCCCTTCAGGCCGACAACACTGCTTCTCTGTTTGCTGTCAGTCACGACGACTCGGTCTCAACTCAAATGTCTCAAATCTGTTCGTGTTTCTTCTTTTAAAGCGTCAGTAGAAACATCAGGAAGCGTCAGAGAGTTTTAGTGAAAACATGTCGACACAACTGGAGGAGGAGGAGGAGGAGACGCTTCACCTCCACCTTCCCTCTGTTTCCTCTCACAGAGAGAGGAGGAGGAGGAGGAGGATTATGGAGTCTGATAAAGAATGACTTCCATCTGGACTCAGAGACCAGTGTGAGAGTGTTTGGGGATTTGTCTCCCTGTAAAACATCTGGAGGAACAATCTGCTGTAAATAAGCAGCAGCGACTCGCTGCCACCCGATAAATAAAAAGAGAAGAAGAAGAAGCTGCAGCCTTTCTGCTGAATCTACAGGACGCACACACACACACACACACACACACACACACACACACACACACACACACACACACACACTGTTGATATGATGGATTTCTACACACACTCATAACTGTGTTGTTGTGTTTTCTCTCACTGATCCTGTTAGAACACGTTTCTGTTTCACTGAGTGTGTTTCAGTGTTTCTGAGAGATTCATCTGTTCGTACGTCTTCATGTTTGTGTTCGTGTGCGTGAAGATGAGTTTAACCGTCTGGATCCACCTCGTTCTGACAGGTCATAAACATTAATACGTTTTTAAAAAGAGTAAGCATGAAAATACTCTCTGCTTCTCTGTTCTGAATTAAACATACTTGTTTTACCGGTGTCGTCTCCTGTTCAGGGTGTAAAGCTCTCGGAGGCAAATACGTGATATTGAGCTACACAAATGAAATTGACTTGTCACGTTACTGTGTTTGTCTAAAACACGTTTTAATTAGGGCTGTAAATCGATGGAAATATTTAATAACGATTAATCACAGATTAAGATGGCGAAGACCAAAAACCAAGATGGAGATCGATCTCAAAGTCTGTGTGCTGGTTTTTTCTAACTTCCATTTATGTCCATCACTTTCTGCTCCTCCGGGAAGCAGCCGGGCGAAACGTTTAAGAAATAAATACGCACGTAGTTCTAATAGTTTGGATATTTATAATATTGTTATTGTTCAACACAGGACATTTGGATTTAGGAACACGAAGGAGGACGTTTTACCGACGTCTGGTCGTCACTTTCAGTCCAGAATGGCGGACGCGTAGCTCCAACTACTGACTTTCACTTCTTGGTGATAATAAACATCGTTTGTCCTTTCTTTTCTCATTTTAACGATAAACATATTTTGTTTTAATAAGACCGTTTTCATATCATGACAAGAAACATTTACATGTCATAATGACACATTCTTCTTACTAAATTACTAATTTCTGTTTCTGTTATTAGAGAACGTCTCATTAAAAGATGAAACTCTTGTCATTATGACACATCAGCTCCTCTCTGGTTAGAACCGGATGAGTTGGTCTGTTGTTATAACGACGCTGATGTTAAACTGTTCGTTGGTTCAGATTATCAGGCCACATGTATGTAGTGATGTGTGTGCGTGTGTGTTACTCTCTAACAGCCTCTAACAAGCACATGTGTGTTCCTGATACTCAGATATCCTTCAGTGTGTGTTTTTAAAACACACACATCCGTGCGTCCCCGCGGGCCTCTCTTGGCGTGCTCTCCCATAATTCCTCTTGTCCACACCACAAAGCGTCCTCCCTCGGCAGCCCACAGTCCATCAGAGAGAAGAGCGTCGAGCCGCCGCCGCCATTACGGCGAATTGCGGCGGCCTCGCGGGAGCGCGGAGCCGGCGCTCTGCCTCTGAACCCGAGAACACGGCGCCGTTTGTGTTGTTGTTGTTGTTGTTGCCGTTGTTGTGTTTGCTTTCCTGCGTTCAGATCGACGCGCTACACAAACAGCGTGTTGGCTGCTTGGGTTGGCACAGACGCAGCCCGTTAATTATGTTTTCACTGCCAAGCATACAATCACACGGTAATTGGAGTTGGAGCAGAGGATTGTGGGAGTGAAGTGAATGATAATGACTGTGTGGTCATCTGCATCATCACCATCATCATCATCATCATCATCACCAGCAACACGAGGAGCTGCTGATCACACTCAGACACTGAGAGCACAACGCTGGAGAGGAAACACGTTAAACACACTGAACACTCTGAACACTCTGAACACATGATACTCTGAACATACAACACGTTAAACACACTGAACACACTGATACACTGAACACTCTGAACACATGATACTCTGAACATACAACACGTTAAACACACTGAACACACTGATACACTGAACACTCTGAACACATGATACTCTGAACACACAACACGTTAAACACACTGAACACACTGATACACTGAACACTCTGAACACATGATACTCTGAACATACAACACGTTAAACACACTGAACACATGATACACTGAACACTCTGAACACATGATACACTGAACACATGATACTCTGAACACATGATACTCTGAACACACAACACGTTAAACACATTCTCTCTCCCAACACATCAAATACCGCCGCTTGGTCAGCGCCCCTCGTCATCAGAGACCGGCGTAGAGCACAGCCCGCTAATGTTGGACGGACAAGAGACGGCGTGTCGATATACGTTCGTTACATGCATATAGTGTCCTTTCAAAATAAACTTCTGTTTTCACAGGAAGCTGGTTTAGACAACACAAACACTTAGTTAGAGTTTGGAAACGGTTGTTAACTTAACGTTTACTTCACTGACTAACGACTCACAGGACAAAATAAGTCAACGTTACTTTTAGTTAATACTACATCACTGCTCCGACCGTTGAATAACGCCGCGGGGGAGTTTACTTTGGAGTTAGTTGAAAGGTTCATCACAGTGTTAATATAAAAGGTGTCTCCGTGCGTCGGTTTCTGATGCCGAGGGCCGCTGACCAAACGGTGGTTGTTTACGTACGTATTCTACTAACTATTTACGTAGTTTACGTGATGAATTTAGGCCCAACCGTGACGGTTTTATTAAACCTAACTGAGTGGTTTTGTTGCCTGAACATAATCACAACCGTTTCATGTTAACGACGCGCCGTGAAATGACTCTTTTACGTCTTCCATGAGATCAGGTTGTTTCACCAGAATCTGTGAATGTCAGCAGCTCTCTGCAGGAATCACTTCAAGAGCTGTTTATCGTCTTCTTGTCCTCTTCTTCATCTCTCTGTCCTCCATCATTTAGTCTCGTCCAACTCTTCTTCATCTCTTTATCTAACTCTTCTTTCACACATTTCTTCTTGCTGCATCGTCCTCTCTCTCTCTCTCTCTCTCTCTCTCTCTCTCTCTCTCTCTCTCTCTCTCTATATGCCTCCTGCAGTTTTCTTATTTATCACCATCACTAATATCTCTCACCTCCCTCCTCCTCCTCTCCTCTGAGGCTCACCTCCTCCCTCCTTCACCTGCTCCTCTCCTCTTCTTCACCTCCCTCCTCCTCCTCTTCCTCATTAACACTGAGCCCTGATGGATGTCGAGGCGAGGCCCGGCTCACCCTCAGCATCATTCTCGCCCCTGTTGCTCTGTGTAGGAAACCCCTCACCTCTCGGCGGGAGGCGGCGGTCGAAGTGGCCGTTCGGGTTCCCGCCGGGGCCGCCCGCCATCTGCCGCCACCATCACCCCCCCAGTAGCAGCAGCAGCAGCAGCAGCTCGCCGGAGCCCGTTGACTCCCGACACAGCTGGAACACCGAGGTGATGATGGGAAGAAGACCTGCTGCTGCATTCAGGGCCCACAGGGAGGATCGTACATGTGAGTTTCCTACAAGAAAATATGAGAAGGTAGAAAATGCTGCAGACGCTACGGGTCAGAGTTTAGATGGTCGGTACTCTGCTGGTCCGTCATCGATCCATTAGTCCAACACTTTGGTCCGGGGCAACATATCCAACAACTATTAATCAGGTTTTCATGTAATTAGCAACGATCCATCAATCTGGATCAATATATCAGTTAACGCCATGAAACATTTAACGCCACGTGGTCATACGCCATCAGTGAGACCAGGCTGGCGTCTCTCAGGTTGGACGACCTGTCTCATAAGAGCTGGTGAAATTTAAACCTGTAACGCGCCGCCACAAAGAGAACAAGAGCGTGGCGTTCCTCAGGGTTCGACTCCGGGCTCCTGTCAGTTCCAGACGCTCTGAAACTTCTACACCTTTAGAGGAAGAGAAGAAGAAGAAAGGATCCTCCAGGAGCTCCACTCCATCACCACCACCTCTCCCATCATGCCTCACCTGACAGGACATTACAGATGCATTATGGGATCTGAGGGGACGCAGAGCTTCATGAATATTTGATAAAACATGAGAGGACCAAACGGAGGTCGTCGGGAGACGAGGAGGGTCATCAATATTACATCACAGCGCCACATGGAGCTCTCTTTACTCATTTATTCTCTTCTTCTCTTTGTCTCAGGGACATTTAGGGAAGTTTGACCACAAAATAACTCAAAGTTTGACAGAGAGAGAAGAAGAGTTTATCCTCAGCCCACCTCACACCGCGGCGTCGGAGAACCACAGAAGAAGAGTCTGTTTGCTCCTGGAAGTGTTGAGAGTTATATTTATATGTATCAGAGATTCCAACGCTTTAAACTGTTGGTAACAATGTCTCATTTACTGTTTTTAGTCAGATGATCAAATAAACTACGTATATTGATAAGAAGTAAAGTGTTCCAGCAGCAGAGCTACGCATTTTGGACTGAAAGAGACGACCAGACACCAGCAAAACGTCCTCCTACAAAGAGACATACAGAAGTAAAACTACATTATTAATATTCTATCCTCATATTCTATTAAAATGCCCTGTGTTGAACGATAACATATTATAAATAGAAAAAATGTTTCATTCAGAAATTTTGTAAAACGTCCGAAAAATATCCAAAACGTTTATTAAAATATTTTTTTTAAAAAAAGAAGTTAGTGAAAAGTCTGAATAATGTGACAAATAAACAAAAATTATTAAAATATGTGAAAAAAATATTGAAAAAAACAGAAGAATATCTCAAAACTTTGCAACATCAGCACCCAGCAGCAGAGCTACGCTTCCTCCATTATGGACTGAAAGTGACGACCAGACGCAGTAAAACGTCCTCCTACAAAGAGACGTACAAAAGTAAAACTACATTATTTATATTGTCATATTCTACTGAAATGGTGTTGAACAATAAAATATTATAAATATAATAAGAGTTTTCAGGCCAAAATGGCAGCAGCGGCTGTTCTCTTTGATTCTAATTAATATTAATAAATATTATAAATAAATAATTCTAATAATTCTAGTCTTTGTCTGAGTCCTGCAGATCAACAGTCAGTGTTTGTGTTAGAGGAAATAAAAATAATTTAACATTAAGTTAAATGATGAAGAGCCGAGGATCAGGAGTCCAGAAGCTTCACAGTTTGGACCCAAGATGGACGTTTAAAGATGGAAATCTCCCAGGATGGTAATCAGATTACATCGTCTCTCAGCTCTCAGCTCTCCGGTACCGTCTCCTCTCTGTCCTGTTTCCTGTAAGTTCTATTCACACTTTTAGTATTTTGTTAAGTTACATTTAAATACTTCATACTTTTAGTTTATTTACATGTGAACACTGTGAATCGATGTTGAACCGGCCGTGATGGGGTTTCCTTTAAAGGTCCCATATCGTTCTAATTTCAGGTTCATACTTGTATTTTGTGTTTCTACTAGAACATGTTTACATGCTGTAATGTTCAAAAAAATACTTTATTTTCCTCATACTGTCTGTCTGAATATACCTGTATTCACCCTCTGTCTGAAACGCTCCGTTTTAGTGCATTTTGACGGAATTGCAACGGAATTGCGTTGCTAGGCAACAGTTTGGGTCCATGTTTACTTCCTGTCAGCTGATGTCATTCACATACACTGCAACAGGAAATAAACTGGGACACATTTAGAATGTTTATGTTTAAAACCGCGTAATGGTCTAAATATTGTATATTTGTGACATCACAAATGGACAGAAATCCTAACGGCTTGTTTCAAACGCACAATTTCTGAATACAGGCTGTGTGTGTTTCTCCGTATATTGAGCGTTTTGATAGTTTAACAGTATTTATAAAGCACCTTCCTTATAATATAAAAGACATGAAAATATCACTTTTTATGATAAGGGACCTTTAATAGCTATCATTGTTTCTATTAGTGTATTTAAGCGGTGAAGTTTGTGGACATTATTTATGAGATATTTATTAGTTATATACAGATGTTTACAGATTTAAACGTGTAGCTGTCATTTACATCCTTTTCCATCCGTGGATGTGTGATGTTGTTTAACCCTTTAAGACCGGATGCAACGTGCACGTGTTTTAGATGACGTCATCGTTTTTAAGACACGTGACCGATTACCGGGTCGGGATTCACAAAAAAAAACATGGGTACGGAAAAATGCATTATGGGAAAGCTATTTGTTTTTAGCTTTAGCCTCTTAGCTTCCTGGACTTGGTGTGGAAGTTTTTAAAGCTGGATGTCTTCAGCGAGGGGAGCGATATCGATGCCGACTAAAGTTACGTTGAGGAGGATAATAATGTTGAAGAATTTGAAGGTTCTGACCCAGAATAAGAACCGCTAACCGAGGCGGTCTCTGGTTTTACAGTGTTTTTATAGGCGGTCCCTCCGGTCTTAATGGGTGTTTAAATATCATTCAGTCAGTGAGGCACCCTCTCTGGATCAGATATCAGTTATTATAATAATAATTAATTTACTGGCAATTTGTTGCTGCATTAAAAAGGTTTACACTTGAATTATAATTACTGTTCATTTTTAAGAGTTTTTTACCAAGTTGCTGGTGAATTGTTTATTATTTTTATAATAAATCTCAATTAAATAAATTTATATTTAAGTATTTATTAGTGTCTTTTTGTTTTACAAAGTTAGGAGAGTAACATTTAAGTCCAGTCTGACGTTGTTCTATACATAACAGAATCACACAGTGAGGCATACAGCTGATTAATTAAACTCTGGTATTGGATCGTACTCGGTATCAGTTGATACCTAAAGCCCAGGTACCAGTATTGGTATCGGGACTGAAGAAGTTGGAACAGATCCCTCTATCAGTCATTTTCTATCTTTCTGCACCATTTCAGTTTTATAAAAATCCTTTAAATATAATAAGAACTTTATTGTTCCTAAAAAGGGAAAGTCAATCAGCAGAGGAACCAGAACCGATGCACAGATAGAACTTCACAGAACTTTAACAGACAACAAGGATATTAATTATATTATGAATATCTTTGCTACACAAATGAAGCACTAAAAATAAAATTCAAATAAATAGCAACTATCAAATATATTCAGATAAAACATATTTACAAATAAAATGAGATTAAAAATTTAGTAAAAATATGTATTTTTCATGTTCATATTCCAAAACGTCAGTAAATAACTGAGATAACACACATTAAATGTATTAAACACACACTGGTTTCCAGTCGGTGACATTTCTATAAAAGCACAGCAGACGCGTGGCGGCGGCGCCGGACGCTGACAGACGATTGCATGAGATTTACGGTCGATCCAAAGTTTTTACAGTGAGAGATAAAAACACGCTAAGGTCATGTTTTATTTATTTGTTCCATCATAATTAGCAATTTAAATGACAGTGCTACATTCACAAGAACTATTATGTTGAATTCTCCCGCTGGGAGCCATCAGATCGACCAGCAGAGGGGCCCAACCTGAGGCCCGCGGCCCCGCAGCTGGTCGCAGAGGGACGGCTGATGGAGCGTCTCTGTTTCTACTGAACACATCTGAACCGAATAGAACCAACGACCCCAGATACGATGAGATAACACCAATTAATGAATGATAAATAAATTAAATCTAACCTGACAGCCATGGTGCGTTCAGGAACTTAAAGTCCCAGTGAAATGAAAAATACATTTTCCCAGTTTTATTCCTGTGTCTCTGTGTTAATCGTTCATTTATCTCTTGTTGTATTTTTAATTAGTTTAGTTCATATACTTTATTTCGGTCATTTTCAACTTATATAAAAATAATAATAAAATAGTGACAAACCAGAGCAAGTTTATGCCGATCGAACCGGCTGAAGCCTCATTACACCTTCATTGTTTTAAACAGTTCTCATTACATTTACACACAAAAAAAGTCAGAAAAATGTCAAAAAAAAGCTAAAAAAAATAAAAGTCAGAAAAATGTCAAAAAAAAAGCTAAAAAAAAAAAGTCCGGAAAATGTCAAAAAAAGCTACAAAAAAAAAAGAAATCCAAAAAATGTA
>CAKAOI010045475.1:6511-27615 GCA_916701655.1 Sebastiscus albofasciatus
GTGAAGGAGGTTAAATAACGCTCCAAACTTACACTAAATGTTGGCGAGGAAAAAACTGTCATGTCCATTTTCAAAGGGGTCCCTTGACCTCTGACCTCCAGATCAGTGAATGTAAATGGGTTCTATGGGTACCCACGAGTCTCCCCTTTACAGACATGCCCACTTTATGATAATTACATGCAGTTTGGGGCAAGTCATAGTCAAGTCAGCACACTGACACACTGACAGCTGTTGTTGCCTGTTGGGCTGCATAAAGCAGCATATTTGTCTACTCCCATGTTAATAAGAGTATTAAATACTTGACAAATCTCCCTTTAACGTACATTTTGAACAGTTAAAAAAAATGTGCGATTAATTTGCGATTAACTATGAACACATGCCACTAATCATGATTAAATATGTTCATGGATTGACAGCCCTAAATGAAACACAATGTAATGTGGCGTAAAGTTTTTACCTTGAACTCTCCCACCACTGAAGGGTCTTCTTCTTCATCCCGAGTCTTTCCTCGGTGCAGCTTGTACGTCTGACAGAAATCTGAGAGTCCTTCAAAACCCTCGACCTTCTCTAACTCCCGGTCGTACACCTGAGGAAGAGGAGGAGAAGGGGCTTTATCATGTCTTATTCTATCGCGTCTAGGTGTCTTGTATTGTTAAAGTGACACTGAAGTAAAAAAGAGGAGATAGGTGAGAGTCCAATCTTTATTTTTATCAGTCTTTATCAGGTTGTCAGCAGAACACACACACGAGTCTACATGGCATCATAGTGGAGTATACTGGACCAGAGTAATTTCACTGGTACTGGATTCAAACTTGAGCCAAAAGCTACTCAACAGTAGATTACACTCACACACTGGCATGTGCACTGTACATACTGTATCTGGGCAGGGACGTCTATTTGTCAGGAGCACAAAAAGATTCATTTGTTTTCATTAGTGATGTTTGTCTACATCACACTCCCTCATTCTTTTCCCATCATGGAACAATGACAGCCGCTGAAAAGGCGAGATGGAAACAGTGGTTCACTTCAGCAGCGTCAACACAACTAGAAGCTCTGGAGGTAACACAACTGTAGAGCTGTCAAGGGGGAGGAGGGGGAATGAGTGTTCATTTTATCCCCCAAAAATTTAGCCAATAGGTGCAGCAGCAATCTCACCACACATGTAAAACATGTAGAAGGAAGTTTGGTGTTATTCCAGAAGCTTTTAGACTTGTGAACAGCCGCAGTACAAGAAATAGTCAGTTCACCTTGTGTATGGACTGATAAATAGACTTTTTAACTAGAAATACCACCTCATGGGTTGTATGCCAATCAGCCAAGTTGCAGTTTACATCCTTGTCTGTCCAAAATATCATCCCTTCATCATTTTATCCTGTTAGATATTTGTGTGAAATTGTCATAATTAGCGTATGAATTTGTGAGTTATGGCCTAAAACCAGTTTTGTGAGGTCACAGTGAGCTTTGACAACAAAAATCGTATCAGTTCATCCTTGAATCCAAGTGGACGTTTCTGCCAAATTTGAAGAGATTTCCTCAAGGCGTTGCTGAGATATCGCTGTCATGAGAATGAGATGGCCGTGAGGTCAAAACCAAAGGTCAACATTGAGTTTATGCTTGTTACGCAACGATACTTAAGAATGCTACGTGTGTTGTTATTTATTCACGCTAGTAATATTCTTACGGTTGTTATGTTACAATGTTGCGTTACATTGTTGCGTTGCGTTGTTGTGCTACGTTGTTGCGTTACATTGTTGCGTTACATTGTTGCGTTACGTTGTTGAGTTGCGTTTGGTTTGTTGCGTTGCATTTGTTGCGTTGCGTTGTTGTGCTACGTTGTTGCGTTACGTTGTTGCGTTACATTGTTGCGTTACGTTGTTGAGTTGCGTTTGGTTTGTTGCGTTGCATTTGTTGCGTTGCATTTGTTCAGTTAGGTTTGTTCAGTTAGGTTTGTTCAGTTACGCTGTTGCGTTACGTAACGTTGTTGCGTTAAGCTACGTTGTTGCGTTAAGTTACGTTGTTGCGTTAAGTTACGTTGTTGCATTACGTTGTTATGTTACGTTGTTACGTTACATTGTTAGGTTCCGTTGTTGCGTTACGTTGATGCGTTACGTTGATGCGTTACGTTGTTGCGTTACGTTGATGCATTACGTTGTTATGTTATTATTTTAACACAAAACATTTATTTTTTACATGTAAATGAATTGACTATGTGTACTTCTGTTTGCAGGCTTTGAATTGCCACTTGAGGGACGGATAAAGCACTGTTGTTTAAAACATATAGAGCTGTCATTTCTTATATTATGATGTACAATTTGTGGTTTTTGTAAGTTATGTACATACTACGGATACTGGCCTCTTATCTTCCAACTACTGTCACGTCTTTGTAATTAAACAAAGGCAACAAAGAGGGTTCGTTGGGAAAGAGAAGAAGGAGGAAGATGAGAGGAATGAAGGGTATATGGGCTGTGATCTGGGTGGAGATGGGGTGAAAGAGTCGGAAAAAGCAAAGTGAGGATGGAGGGGGAGGAACAGGAGAAAGAGAGAGTGATGAGGGGGGATGATGTAAACGAAAGAGAGGTCTGGAAACAGCGGTTCATTTCACTACTCGAGCACCAAACCCAGTATCAAGGGAGAGGGGAGACGAAGAGAGAGGGGAGAGGGTTTAGACAAAGGACCAGGGGTTGTAGGGTTGATATACTGAAGAATACAAACATGCATCCTACATAAACTTAACATCCTCTTTCTTTAAGTATAAATGCATCTATCCTATAATCATATTTGACATTTTGGGGAATTTGCTGGAGAAGATTGATGCCATGTCCGTACGGTGAATATGAAACTACCACCAGCATCCGGCTACGGAAGCAAACCTGGATGATCTGTTGGCTTTTTTACGCTCGACGAGCAGTCGTCATTCAATGGAATGGACGCCTTCCTGGAGTTCGACATCTAGTTCTCGTAAAATCTGTCTACCAGCACCTCAAAAGCTAACACTAGCGCTGACGTATGTCGTTTGTTAAATCCGTATATAACAGCACAAAAATGTGCTGTTGTTTCAACAGGGGGTCATTTCAATTTCAATTTCTGCACGTTACATGCATCCAGTCTATTAAAAATAAACTCCTGTCTTCACAGGAAACAACTTGGTTAGGTTTAAGCAACAAAACTACTGAGTTAGGTTTAGGAAAATATGGTGGTTTTGGTTAAAATAACTACAGAAGTTGCGTTACTTGACCAATAAATCAACGCTGACTTTTGGTTTCACACGGGACACGAACATCCATCATTATTTGTGTTATTTCCTTACGAATGTCCAGCAACACGTGACGCAATTTCCATGTCTATTCATAAGCTTCCGTCTTCAGAGGAAACAACTTGGTTAGGTTTAGGCAACAACACGACTTATTAGGTTTAGAAAAAGATCGTGGTTTCACACAAGGTACGAGCAGCAATCTGGTGTTTTTTGCCCCACACATCCATCCCGAACTACTCCTCCCTAACGGCGTTTGTCGCTCTTTATATTTCCTGGTTCACGATTACATACAAATTCGTGGGATATATACAAATTTCATTGCATTACTTTTTGTAGGTATAGCTACGAACGGTGTATGAAAACAGCCTGAATAGATTAATACATCTTCATGGAGGGAAAATATCTTTACGATGTTGGAGGAAAACCTACTAATTGAACCAAAACTGAAAAAAACTAGTTATTTTTTATTACCTCTTGTACCCTTTTCTCTGTGCTCCTCAGGTCTTTTCTTTCCCTTCAAGATTCAACAGAGCTAATGATAGAAAACAGCTTACTCGCCCTCATTTAAAAAAGTAAAGGTGAAGCTGAGGTTGAGGAGGTTAGGGGTGTGAAAGCCTTGAAGAAAGCCGGGATGATGCAAATGAAAGACAAAGTCTGGAAACACTGGCTCACTGGAATACAACAAATCCCCAAACCTCCTGCCCCAAACCCAGCACCGGGGGAGAAAGTGAAAGGGAGGGAGGCGAACCAAGTCATAACAAGGATGGAAACAGCGGCGTCTTTGTGACAGGAGAAAAAAAACAAACCAATTCTACTGTCAAGGAAGAAAGGGAGGGAGAGGAGGAGAGGAGGAAGGAGACTGAAGGTAGGAAAGAAGAAGAGAGGTGAGGAAGGGGTGAGAGTGTGGAAGGAGAAGGGGGTGAGCTGAGGACAGAGAGTATAGTGAAGGTAGAGACAGGAGATTGAACAGGACGGAGGAGGAGACGAGGGCAACTGGAGCAGGAAAAACTAAATTGGGTTTCAGGTGATGTGATGTTCTTTCTGGCAGCCAGGTTGGAGGTCTTGTTCATGAGCTCGATTCAGGAAACTACTGTTATGACTTGAGTTTAGTCGATTTCATGTCAAGATGAGTTCTTGAAAGCAGATAGTGATACAGCTTATGGAGGCAGTTAAGGCACTTTAAAACGCCACTCCTTCTCGGACCTGATAACTCCGTAACACAGACATAATGCACATATTGTTGGATTCAGTGTGACTTACACTATCAGGTATCATTATCCCTTTCCATATATATCTATGCAACATATCCTCATACAATGGGCTGCTGAAACGTGTAAAATAAAGAGGTGCTGGCGTTATATGGACTCGCAGGTGGCGAGGAAAACGTGGACAATATGGCTTGTCCATTCTGCAGAGAGAAGTGACTAAATTGATAACAAAACAAGATGCGCTAGGATGTTCTTCTCAGCTCGATCACATCATACGTTCACTTTGTGGTGATAAATCAAAGCAGTTTTTTGGGCAGTTTTTGCAAGTTGAGAGAAAACACCCATTTCCAGTTAAGTTTTCAGTTTACAAATGTTCACAATCAGGTACGGGATGTTTGTGCAAAAACTCAAAAAGAAGGTGACGATTGCATCAGTAGTTCAGAGAGTTGTTTTCCACGAACCACCAATGTGTTTCCACTGTGATCGGAGACAATGCTGCTGTTTAGAGATGTCGATCAGGTTTGTTGGGTTGTCCTGGTCGAGGTCACTTCATACGTCAGGTTTCAACGAAGAGGTGACACCAAAGATCAGCTCAGGCTCCCTATTTTGCATATTAAAGTTTAAGCAGAGTTTGGCAGATTTCCAAAGTCTAAACCGGATTATCTTCCACATTATATCACAATATATCAGAGAGATCCACGGGCGTATTAGAGAAAAATGCACCACTGACGTTGGGGAATCGGCTCTGCTTCAACTGTGTGAGAGCCTGTGGATGGCCGACCAAATTTTCGGACATGTCAGAAATTTATCGGACAGCCGGTCCTCGCAGTTAGTCGGTCCTAATCCACCAAGAGCTGATTTCTCTTTTAGTCAATATTTCAAGTCATATTTCAATATAGTCAATATCACTTTGAGGATGCAACGTTACATTTTCAAAAATGTAGAGAAGAACATCTGTTGTTTTTATTTAGCAAAAAGACAAAGAAGTTCTGTTGTGATGAGATCTATTCACTTTGACTAGCATAATGAAGTAAATCTGCATATCATTTACTTAATCAGAAAGTTGATTTAGTGAATTTAGTTACTCTTGAAAGATCTCTCATCTGTTTCAGTGGTTATAATATATTTAGCCGTTTCCATAGCTCATTTTCTAGCGGACTTCCACGATGGCGCCAGACGAAAAGTGCTAAGTTGATGATGCAACTGCAAAGCCTCTGCAGCGTCGGGAGGAGACGGAAACAGAAAGGTGACAGAAAAGGAGGCGACGGCAGAGCAGCGAGAGGAAAGGTGAGGATTTTGAAGTAGAGAGAGTTTACGTCGGGTCAAAGCGAGGCTGGAAAAGTAAGTCTCAGCTGACAGTAGCAACCCGGAGACTGTCGAAGGGCAGCGGGAAGAGAGAAAGGAGGTGGCAGCGTGGGGTGAGAGGAAGGTAAAGGAGGTTGGAAAGGTTGGAAACAGTGGCTCATTTCCCTGCGACAGTAGCAGATCTGACTAAAAGGGGGTTGTCAAAGGAAAGAAAGGAGCAGGAGACGAGGAGAAGAGGAGGGAGGGAATAAATAAAAAGGAGGCGCTGGCACAGGGTAGGCGGGAGGGGAGGCGAAGTCGGCGATGGAACCAGCGGCTCATTGGTCATTTCGCTAGTTTCCATCCAACTGTCAAGTGAATTTTGAGCAAAGTTTTGAAACGTCGCAAAAAAAAAAAACTCGGTGGCGACATAGATGTGTTTCCATCGGCAGGGGTGAAACCATTTAATAGGCTTCCTGAATGAAAAAAATACACCCACTTGAAAAATGGAAAGAGCCTTTCAAGGGTCAACGACTGTTGGGAAAGCTGTTATTGTTCTCCGTTGTGCCATTTAGTTTTATTTTAATGTTTTCAGCTGAAGAAAAAGACGTTTTTACATAGGAGCATGTATGGCATGGCCTTTCTGGAACATTTCTGTTAGTCAGAAGGTCATTTACAAATACTTTTGCATGAGAATTAACGATATATTGGCTATTTATCTTCCACAAACCTTTATGTAAAATGTTTTTCCTCATCAGAATATAACTTTAAAGCTCTTTGTATCACATGTATGTAATGACACACGCAGAAAAATAACATTACAGCTGGAAAGCCAACCAAAAAGCTCTATGAAGGAAGAGAGAAAGGACATAAAAGAAATAGAGTTAAAGCTGCTGCACTGATGTGAAATGGCTTTCAAGGGAGAGGTTAGAGGTCTCATTTAAAAGCCATAAAAAGGCCAAATTCTGACATGATTAGTCATTTGTTTGGGCATCAGACAAGAAAACTGACGTGTGCTTGGTGTCCCGGTGGAAGAAGAGGTCGGCGTTTGGGCCGAGAGAATCGGGATAAGGGTTGAAGAGAGCGTGGGCGATGGCGTAGGGGCCTCCGGGGACAACGGGTGAACTCAAGACTCTGAAAGACTAAAGACAGACGATGGCTGACGTGATCCCTCGTTTCGGACTCGGCAACGTCGGAGAGAGCAGCCGTCCCACTGCGGCGTCAACACGGATGAGTCACTGAAAATGGCCGGAATGTCGCGGCGCCGGGTTGCGAGGACGGGGCATGAGAAGAGAGGGGGAGGAGGGGAAGGACGAAGGGACGCGACTGACGGAAGGAACTGGCAAGACGGCAAAAATGTGATTTAAATGGTGAAGTTTGGAGCAAAACATTTGAAGAAAATAGAACAAAGGGCTGCACTGTCTCCATCTTTATCTCCTCTGGCGCTCTCCATCTTTATTTCTTTTCCTTCATGATGTCTTCATCTTTACCGTTATGTTTTTTCCCCTTTTCTCAGACTTTCTCTCACCAAACAGACACTCAAAATGTATCTGTATTTACAGACAAACACCTATTTACACACAAGTTTATACTTTATCAGACAATTAATAATCGGATTATTAAATCACATAAAGTGGTACAAGTACTTACTGAATAACAACAAAGACTGGTAGAAAACAGATCAATATAACATATACAACAAATGTAAACCAATGACTCAACATGGAGAGTTGTTTTTGTGCCATAAACTACGCATATCAAAACAATGAGTGAGAAATATCCAATATCCCCAGACAGAAACCTCCCAGTTACCTCAGAGTGAATAATTAACTGTTAGCATCCAGTGAACTGTATTTTAATGAGGTAGTGGATAGTTTGCTTTTGTGCTTTTAACCCTTGTTGCCATTAAATAGCGTTTAAAATGGGCTGTCTGATGCCAGTGCAAGTCTTTGCCAGCTGTTGTTGAAGAATTAACTAACCATACACAAGTGGCACCCAATCCGGAGTCTACGTAAGCCAAGCGTTGACAATCCATCAGTTATGTCAAAGAGTACATGTCACTATGGCGATAGTATTTATATATTCATCATGTGTTAAACTGTAATCCCTTTCACAGTGTGGTTTCACTGCCAAAAACAAAGATGGTGACGGACAAAAACCAAGAAAGTGACGGCCAAAAACCAAGATGCTGATGGCCAAAAACCAAGATGGCAACGACCAAAAATCAAGATGGTGGAGACCAAAAACCAAGATGTTGACGTCCAAAACCAAGATGGCGACGGCCAAAAATCAAGATGGCAGGTCCACTTCTTATATACAGTCTATGGCGTTATCACTGCTTTCAGCTGCCATTTCTCACTGGAGTTCCATGTGTCATGGCATTGCGTGTAGCATGTAGTAAAATGTGAGGATGATTGCAACAAATAGAGCTCTAAAAAATAACTTTACTACTAATATGAAACCTATCAAACAAACGTTATCTGTTGAAGCTTTACAAGCAGCAACTATTTGATGTTTTAGCTGATTAAGAGTGAAAAAACCCAATTATCAAAATATACTTGATTATTTTCTATCACTTTATCGTGTGAATGTACATTTCTATATTCAGGTTTGACTCTTTTACCTTCAGTGTGTCGAAGCCTCTCTCCAGGTACGTCCCGTACTTGTTTTTCTCTCCGGTTGAAGCGTAGAACTTACTCCACCAGTCCATGAACTCCTCTTCCTGTTGGTCACACATTCAGAGGTCAGAGGTCGGCAGGTTAACACGGATCCAAACTGTGTATTTCTATCAAATTAGCTTGTTCTTCTTGAAATGTCTGCATTGGATTAAACTCCACATTTAATTTAAAATGACAAACTTCACCTCCTCTCTCATCAAACCGTCCATGGCTACTGAAATGAACCCTACATCATTGATTTTGCTAAACATCTTAACTCCTATAACGACCTTTGACCTTTAAAAAAACACATGAAAAGCCCTGCAGTGTGTGCCGTTTTGCCTTTTTTTAGAGCAGCACACCGCCGGGCTCAGACATAACCCGCTTTTCATGATCTTTTTCCAATGATCGCATAGCAACGTTGGAGTTAGCCAAGTCACGTCAACACAAGTAAAAACTGCCTCTGGTGGCTCCGTGGCATTAAGGTCATGGTATATGGGTGTTCTGAGGCAATGGAAACGGGCAACATCAGGATGGGAAGCAGGCACAAAGTGGACAAAACCAACATGGACATCAGGAGAAACATGGTATGGCCAAAAAAAAAAAAAAAAAAGTTGCAAATATATGTTTATGTATGAATGAAAAGAGTCACTGCTGCTTTTCCATCTCTGTTACACAGAAATATTGTCTTTTCCACTTGTTATATCTCTATTAAACTCTGGAAGATGGGATAACAACTTAAATGTTCCTCAACAGATGATCATGCCTGGACTGAATCCATTTGAATTTATCGACTGTGTTTGAATGAAGCTGTTTCGTCCGAGCACGTTGTCAGATTCGTGCTCTTATTTTGCCTCTGGGTGCATGATGTATGCGGTCAACATCTCAAACACTGACTTTAACTTGTTTTGGTGACTGTGACTTTGATGTTTGCCCTCTTTAGGATTGGGCATCCAAGTCTCAAGTCTTGGATCTGAAGCCCAGAGTCAAGACCAACAAGTCCCAAGTCCAATGATTCACGCAGCCTACGTAATTGTATTTATTAGGCTTCTTCTAAGTGAAGTCACGAGTCAGCGGTGTTGAAGTCTTTTGTGATTTTGTTAAGTTAAAGGTCCTGACCCACCAAGCCGACGGTCGGCCATCAGACAGTCTGTTTGACCTGTTTTTTTTGGTGTGTCCCACACCGTCGGCTCTAGTCTGCATGTGTCGGAGGTTTTTCCGATCAGTGCGCGAGAAGAGAAACGGACGTGAGGAAAGCAAGTAGGGATGCACCGATACCATTTTTTTTCAGACCGAGTACAAGTACAAGTACTTACATTTGGGTACTCGCCGATACCGAGCACCGATACGAGTATTTCTCTGTGCCGATACCGGTATCAGTATCAGCATCGGCATCCTTAAAAGCAAGCCAACGAGTAAAGTCAAGAGGAAAAATACAGAAGGCTCTTCTCATTTTTCATTTCATCTAATCGTTCCAATACATGGATATTTTCACAGCAATATGGCCATCTGGAATGAAGCTAAGTGGTGAGAGAGAGTGGTGTTTATTTCATGTCCGTATCCGCCGTTCTTGGCCTTCCGGTTTCCCTTTTTTGAATGACGAATACAGACTACCGCCGCCGGCTGCAGGCGCAGAACATACAGTAAGTGCTAACTGGCCTTTGCAGTGTGTTCAAGTGCAACTCGTCGGTTAAGACAAAGGCGACGTGAGGCAACGCAGCAGTCGGCCTTCATCGCCGCTAGTTCTTTGATGTCGGCTTGGTGTATCTGGACCTTTAGTCTAAAGCATTCAGACTCATCCACTCCTCTGTAGTTAGGCTTATAGAGACTGTAACCTCTGTTCCAGAAGTAAGAAAATCTCATTCACGTTTGTGATAATCCAGCCCGTTCTCATTCCCAGGGCGTCAAATACCGACACTTTGTCACGCCCCCTTGGTGTGTGATACCCTTTAGCGTCCGTATGAGACGGTTCAACTATGTTAAACTGTTTGTGTCAATATTAGACGCTCAGAGAACGAGGTCGGGGAGTGTGGTGATGATGTAGTTTAAAGGCAGAGAAAACACATATAAGTTTGGCGGGAAGGGAGGCAGATGGGTCCAACAAACACAGGGCTTTCATCCAGGAGACCACTGTTTGTGTGAAACCAACAACGTGTTGTTTGTCTTTGTGTTCATCATCAGGCAGATTTGCAGTGCAGCATTATGCGACTTCTCGCTCACAGTTGAACACAGTGATCGGAAATCCTTTAAAATGATCACTTTCTTACATGATTAAACAAATTCTCTCACAGACTTACCCATTGTATCATCTAGCGTCGGCGTTAGCAGTAAAAAGACAGGTCAGACAGTTAATTCCAATCCCACACTCAGTCAATGCAACCACACACTCAAATAAACACATTGTTACGTAGCTTTTCAGCACATTTCATAATACTTATTCTCATTACACATTAAGGGGGTTTCATTCCAAAATGAAACATACACCATTGGAGAAATAAATCCCTCTATTACAAAATGACTGCTGGCATGAAAAGCAAAGGCCGTTAAAGTCCTACTATTACAGCTCTGAGTCACGCCGAGCGCTCACAATGTCGTTCTGTTTTTTGGAGAATAAAATATCTTTGTTTTTGAAATGTTGACTGATGGCTTTCTGTGGTTTTGGATACGAGTTGTTTTGATTTATATGATATGATGGGTTTTTAGAGTATATAACATCTTTGAATGAAACCCTGTTATGTGTTTTTATCAAGTTATTTTCTCAAGTACGAAGCTGCCTCATCCATCAAATTCACTAAAAGTCTGTTCACATTGGCAAGAGGCGGATTTAAACTGCATTTTCTCACAGAAATAAAAACTGTCTGTCTGTCTGAGTGTGTGTTTGTGAGTGTGTGTGTGTGTGTTGACGGCAGCCCGTTGGCGCTGACGCAACGAGGAAACAACGACTACAAAGATGGGGAATACCGCGGGGACAGATCAAACCACCGGCCCCTACCCCTGTCGACCCGTCCCCGCCCTGCAACCTTCAACCCTCCGAGGAACACTCCGGCTTAAAACACACTCATGACGCATGTACCACTTTTTCCTTTGTGTGTGTGTGTGTTAGTGTGCGTGTGTGTGTGTGTAGGCATAAATGTAGAACAAAAGTGCTCTTATGGCACTTGGTTTGGTGTGGAATCCCCTTTCTCCTACTTCCCACACACACACACCGAAAACAGGGGGGGGAAACTATGGAGTTCCTCATTTTTCCAAAGTGGCGAGCATGGCATGGAAAAGGGCAGCACGTGGAGGACATGACACACTCGCTGTGTCTGAGGCGTGAAGTGTCTGGTGTGTGTTAACGTGCCCTCTGTGTGCGAGCCGGTGCCAAGCGTTGATGACAGGGGCGCCAGGAATTGTGTGTGCGTCGCCACCGGCGTGTGTGTCAAGGTGTGTTCACTCACTGATTCAGACAGATTAAGGCCGCCGGGGGAGCGCGCTCCAGACTACGACGGGTATTTAGCAAAGAGATCGAACACACACACACACACACACACACACACACACATGCAGTGGTCTGTTCAGGGTGTCCGTGTGGTTTTGCAGCCTATCATTACGCCCTGCAGGGAAAGCCAGGCTAACCAAAACCGAGACTGGCACTGCCAAGAAAACCCGGAGCGATTGGATTTACATAAGAGCTCTGAGCTGCTGCGTGAATGCTTTTTGTGGGGAAATCCCTTCTTCCGCAGCAGTGGAAGAGGTCAGAGGTCAAAGCGGCGACCCCGAAGCTGGAAGCTGCTGTACGAGGGGAAAAACTAAAGACAGTCCAGACTCACAGAAACCAAGCAGCGTTCAGGAGCTTTTTGTTGACGATTTATCACCAGGAAGTTTCTCTCAAACAACCGGCAAAGTGTAAATACCGGTGATAATCTGTGTTCCAGGAGGCCAACGTTTACTGTACAGTACGAGCTGCTACACAAATTTAAATATGAGTGAGAGGAGAAAAAATGTATGGAAAACCGTCATGAAGCGTCTTTGGCTGCATTTACAACAAATCCGGGGTTGCGGCGATTAGCGCAGGGTTGGGCGGTGGTGTCACTTCTTTGATGGACCCAAATGGTTTCTACTAGGGCTGTCAAAGTTAACGCGATAATGACTTGTTAACGCAAATTTGTTTTAAGGACACTAATTTCTTTAACGCATTAACACAACTTGTGATTTTTAGGTTGTAGCGGGCTCAGTTTTAAAGCTAAAGTGAAGATACTGGTATCATATGAAACTAGGAAACCTAAAGAATCCATTGGTACCAACCATGTCATACTAGCTTGTTGCCAAATGCTTCAAACTTGCGCTAAATTTTGTTAAGGAAAAACTGCAAAAATGACAATAAACAGGTTGCAAACTAAAATCCTCCTCACTTTCACAACAAACTTGTGCCTTACTGCAACAATATTTATCATTGTTTTGTGTTGTTAATTGATTTACAGTAATAAATATATATATATATATATATTTGCAATATATTCTGAAAAACTTAAAAGCAAAACTGAATGAAATGTTTAGTTTTGAACACAAGCAAAACTGCTTGTTTAGGTTTAGGCAACAAAAACACCTTAACGTTAAGTTTTGGCTTAAAATAAGTACGTTTGAACTCCCATCCATCGCCCCCGACCTCCACAACATATGGAGCTTCACACGGTCTATACTAGAGCGCCTGACTTCTGCTTTTGCTCCTGTCATAATTACGGTCTTCTTTTATTCCTTCTTCCGGTGATCACCCATGTAAATAGATGATAAAACATACTAATGGGTGTAGTAGGCCCCCACTGACCCACATCTAAATGGTAAATGGACTTGGACTTATATAGCGCTTTTCTAGTCTTCCGACCACTCAAAGCGCTTTACACTACATGTCAGCATTCACCCATTCACACGTACATTCATACACTGATGACTGCTAAGATGCCAACTTTGCCCATCAGGATCTAATCTAAATACTCACTCACACACCGATTCGGGAGCAATTTGGGGTTAAGTGTCTTGCTCAAGGACACATCAACATGTGACCTGGAGCAGCCGGGGATTGAACCACCGACCTACCGATTGGTGGACAACCTGCTCTACCCTCTGAGCCACAGACACCCCATCTATGAGGCTTATAACCACTGATAACACCCATTTAATGCCCTGATAACAGTCTAATGGGCTGTAGATTATGGTATGCTGAATGCTGCAAAAGATACAAAGACTGTACTCTATATTGGGACAAAAAAAGGCTGAAGCAGACTTTGTTGACCTGTTATGACGTATTCGGTCTAGAAATGTGGACTTCGGAGAATCCGGCACCTGAATTGTGACTCAGTTTTCCTTCATCGGGGAGGTCGGGGGCTTTGAGGAGATTTTCCTGAACCACCAGGTCGGCCATTCTGCCTAAAAACCTGCCCTGATTTCTCAGTGACCCGATTCCGTATCTCCAAAATAAACTGGTCAATGTGAAGAATGTGGAAAGAAAGACTGGGATGGATGTTTCAGCGGCGCTGTTTGTGTGTGTTTTGTCATTCCCTCCGCTGTGGGTTTGGAGGCAGAGCACCAAACCTCAAGTAAAAATCTGTGGCATTTTCACATAAATAAATGTCTTCTCTGCTATCACTGATTGACATTGCACAGTAGTGACTCCGTCTAGATCCAGTTCCTGAAAGCTTTTCCATTTGCTGCTCTACAGTCATGCTGCCCGGCAGCTCTCTTCTTTGAAACATTCTTCTGACGTGGAAGGAAATGATGTGTGCCAGATTTCTGGCTAGTTAGGAGTAAGCTAAAGAAGTAGCATTAGCAGTGATGGCCACCGTGGAATGACGGAGGGATTACCCCTTTAAGTTTACTTCAAAAACAAACTTAATTAGACAAGAGGACGTCCATCAATGACACCTCCTGATAGTTGTTTTTTCCTAGTGAGCACTTTGTGATTTGTAGTATAAAAGACATCTAAACACCTGGAGGTTAAAACTGCATTAACATGGGCGAAACATTATGTCTTTGTTACATAAATTCATTGTTTTAAAGGCATTAAGGGTAACTTCTGCATTTTTCAAGTGTCTAATGGCGACAAATACCAAACTACCGTTCTTACCTTTCACAATAAAAGCCCTTGACATATAATATTTGCAGGCGAGAATTTCACAACAATTTCGCAAAAATAACGTGTTAAATTCACACTAATTTCTTTAACGCATCAACGCAACTTGTGATTTTTAGGTTGTAGCGGCTCAGTTTTAAAGCTAGAGTGAAGATACTGGTATCATATGAAACTAGAAAACCTGATGAATCCATCGGTACCAACCAGGTCATACTAGCTTGTTGCCAAATGCTCCAAACTTACGCTAAATTTTAGTGAGGGAAAACGGTCATGTCCATTTTCAAAGGCGTCCCTTGACCTCTGACCTCCAGATCAGTGAATGTAAATGGGTTCTCTGGGTACCCACGAGTCTCCCCTTTACAGACATGCCCACTTTATGATCATCACATGCAGTTTGGGGCAAGTCATAGTCAAGTCAGCACACTGACACACTGACAGCTGTTGTTGCCTGTTGGGCTGCAGTTTGCCATGTTATGATTTGAGCATATTGTTTTATGCTAAATGCAGTACCTGTGAGGGTTTCTGGACAATATCTGTCATTGTGTTGTGTTATTAATTGATTTACAATAATAAATATATACATACATTTGCATAAAGCAGCATATTTGTCCACTCCCATGTTGATAAGAGGATTAAATACTTGACAAATCTCCCTTTAAGGTGAGGGGCCCCCTCAGTAAACCGGAGATATCATATCGCTTTCTTCTTCCTTATCAAACCTGGTGCCTACATTACCCACAATGCAACTCCACCACCAACACTATATCTTTCATATATAACACATCTGATCATAGCGGCTTTAAAAGTCCTTCTAACCAAAGTCTTTGGACTTGCAAACAGTCGAGTGATTATTAGACGGATTGACTTAACAAATACCAAACCAGAGACGTCTGTTTTCCTGCGTGACATTTAGGGATTGTTAACGCTATAAGTTTCCGATATTCTAAAGCCTGGCTGCTGGACTTATAAAAGCAAAACACCCGTGTCATCCAGAAGTGCGTGGACACATTTTGGACGACATTCTGGGGGCGGCAGAAATATGTGCAGCATTCACATCCTGGAGGTGAACGGCAGCTTACATCAGTCTGCGGCCTTAAATTAGCAGAACAAGAAAAACAACAATGATTTAGGGAGCTATTTTGACATCTTGTTTCTGGTCACAGTGTCATTATAGGAGCCATAAATGTGTGTTTCATAAAATGCCACAAAGTCAGCTGGCACGGAGCCACTTCAGTTAGTTTGTCTGGTTCTGAAGCAGCCGGGGGGGGGGAGGAGGATTTATGGAACGAGAGGGGCAAACTATAACGTTTTCAGAGTGGGATTATAAGCGAACTTGACGGGCTTTTGGCGACGAACTTGGATAGTTTTGATGAGAATTAATGGTCGAGGAGGGACGCGAGCGCAACCGCAACTTTTGAAGGGGCACAAACTGGTATAAAACAACGTCAGCGATGGAAAACACAGACACAGCTACCTTCAGAAAAAAACAAGATCCATGACAAATACTATCATCAAGCCGGGACGCCGCGGATGAAACGTGACACACAATGTTCATTTTCCATCTGAGCGACGTTAGATCTCAAGTATCTGGAAGGGGGGGGGGGGGGGTCGGTGCCTCCGAGGGGTTCGAGGAGCCATGACGCTACTGACAGCCGATCTTCTTAAACGTCTCCAAGTCTGAAACTGAATCTGACTGATCCGCCTCCTCCGCTGCAGTAATCTGGTAATCATCAAGACATACGCCCATGACCCGTTTTTTGGTCGCGACCCAGAGATTAAGAAGCCAGGATTTACAGCACATGAGAGAGCGAGCTTTCTTCTTCTTCTGGTGCCATGAGATATTAGTCCGCCCCTCTCTTCTCCTTAATTTCTGATTCTTTTCCTTCCCTCTGCTTCTCTTTAAGTCACTTTCTCCCTCCTTAACCCCTCTCTCATTTATCCATCCCTCCCCTCGGCCTTTAGTAACTGTCTGCTCACAGAGAGTTGCGGTACCGAGGATCTATAGCAGCTCTGTTGACTTTGGCCCCGGCCAGACAGAAAGCCGAGCCTTTAATTTGACCGGTTTCAATATCTGACCCTTAATAAAACAAATATCTTTGTTTGGAGAGAAAGAAATCAGCCCCAATTACTGTCGAGCGGAGGAGCACTACTGGGTGTGTGTGCGCAGCCTGGTCCGGGTCAAGCTTAGTCTTCAAATTGACCTGGCTTAGATAAATAAAACGGAAGAATGTAACGAGGAGCGCGGTCTCCCCGTTCAGACCCGCGATCGGGTTTCTTCTTCTTCTGTAACCGCACGGCTCGGTGTGTGTCGCTCTGTAGTTCCTAGCTCTCAGTTTTTTTTTTCCTGAGCCGCGACCAAGAAGGCAAAATGTAAAAAAAGTTTCATACCGGGAGAGGGAAAAAGCAAAGTTTTCTTCTTCTTTATCTCATTCCTTCCACGCCGACCGTCGCGTGTGCAGCCAGAGTTATCCATCAGTGTCTCGCTTTAAATAAACTTCATCAATAAAGAGCTTTCACCCCTAGAATTAGATCCCTGCTACTGTCTACTATTACACGTAGAGCCCACTGAACTGAGGAATTACCTTAAAGATAGTGTTTGCATGATTTATTGCCTTGTATTTTGACCACAGTTACAGGTATCTGCGGTCCTTAAAAGGCCTTAAAGGGAGAGTTCGGGTGTTTTTGAAGTGGGGTTGTGTGAGGTACTCTTCCATAGTCAGTGTGTTACAGTACATACAGTAGATGACGGTCGGTTCGCCTCTAGTTTGTGGAAGCAGACAGAAGTACTGTGTTCATTTCGTAAAACAAAATAGCTGACAAAATTAAGAGAGAAAACATTTTCACTAAAATCAAATGACTTTTTGGCAACTGAACGTTTTGAGTTGTCGTCGACTAAAACTACGAAGGATAAAAATGACAAAAATGAGACTAAAACTGATTAAGACTAAATCTAAAATAGCTTCCAAACTGAACACTGCAGGAGTAACGGCAAAGTAATGTACTGCTGTGTGGATGGGGGCACAGAAAAACTTGCTTTAGACACACAAAGAATCAATATCAGTTTAAGTGTACGCTATATTTAGAATATTTTCACCGGTTTACCTTGCCGACTTGTGACTTTGGTGTTTTAAAGGGTTAGTTCGGATTCACCAAAAGTCAAACAATAACACAAACAAACTAACCGATTGAGGCAGCGGCAGACCGGCAACTCCCTCTGTTCTGCGAGGTAGAATTACTGTTTTTGTCAATGGAGTCTGGTGGCTTTGAAGAAAACATAGATGATGGTAGGGATGCAACTAACGATTATTTTCACTGTCGATTATAAATGTCAGGAAATGGTGAAAAATGTTCATCAGCGTTTCCCTAAAGCCCGAGATGACATTCTCAGATGTCTTGTTTTGTCCACAACTCAAAGATATTCAGTTTACTGTCATAGAGCAGGAAAGAAACCAGAAAATATTCACATTTAAGAAGCTAGAATCAGAGAATTTAGACATTTTCTTTCTTAAAAAAACGACTCAAATCGATCCAATCTGACCAATTGATTATATCAAAATGTATGAAATATAAAATCTGCTGTTCTTCGGTGTCGATCACTTGAGTTAGTTCTTTAAATAAACCTGGTTACCCCAGCCGGGTCCTTGTTTTATTACTGTTTATGATCATTTTTCTTATTATTAAAAATGTGCTCTTAAACGCTGGTTGGAGGATTATAACCAGCACACAACTACAGGAGCAGTGAAAGTCATTATAAGGTTTGGGAAGTGAGTACAGACAGACATGTATTTATGTTGCCAATGTGAACAGATCTTTAACAACTATCAGCTTTAATCTCTCACTAACAATATCAGCATTTGAAAATGAGGTTATTGAATGAAAATGGGAGAAAGAAAGTAGTTCTGTATCTGTCAATCTGATGGATGGCAACAAATCATGAACATGAATGAATGAAATGAGTTAAAAGATGAGTTTGTTACCTACATGAAGGCTGGAACTAGAGGCGGAAAGGTTAATGATAGCTGAACCGGATCCATCTGCAAGCTACGAGACACATGCACACACATGGAAACATACACACTTTCAGGTTAGCTGGTTAGCCACAATATTAGCATCACATATCAGTGTTGAATTAACAAACATTTAAATGATTTGTAATGTTAGAAATACACATTAAACACGCTGCAACATCAGTAGACATTACATACTAACATCAGCAGACATGTTAGTGACTCAAACACACAGAGACGTCGTCATGTGTTCTCTAAAACACCAACAATTAATCACAATCACGGACTTAAATCAAACATGTTCTTTCCCTGGGAGGTCCCGCTCTGCGAGGTGCAGACAACACGCGGCGTCGGGTTAATCGGGCATGAGAAGACGCCCAGATTAGAAAGACATAGTGTTTATGTGAGGTCACGGAGGAGCTGAGCACATGAAGAAGACGACAGGAAGGGCAAAGCGAGGATGCCGTACAACACCAGCGTGGATGCGAACAACCTTGTTTTGCATGTGTGAATGAATATAGTACGGGGTTTTAATTGTGATTTATTACTATTATTTAAAAATTACTACACGTTTCTTAACCTTTCTCTGTCTAAAATAAATATAAATAACATTTATAATGAAATGAAATGGCCATTATGAAAGGCAAACTATGTAGAAAGAAAGGGCTGACAGCAGCAGCAGAAACGCAGCTGGTGTGAACACCTGACGCGTGAATCACGCAGCCGCCACTCGACGACGCAGCCGCCACTCGACGACGCAGCCGCCACTCGACGACGCAGACGCCACGCGATCCTGACGTTTCAAGTGTGGATGAGGAGCCATACAACAACCCTGCAACAAATCCTACCTCTGTGAAAGTTATACTGTTCAGTTTTGATGTCTCTAAGGTCATTGTAGAGGCTGTAGTTTGCGGTGCAGTTAAATAATATTGCGTTATACTTCACTGACCTTCACTGACATCAATGCAGTCTACCTTCACTGACATCAATGCAGTAGAAAAAGAACATAAACAATGTTCAGTATTAATAAAGATAAGTTTGTACCGAGCATAATGATAAATGTTTGGTCAGGATCTGCAAACATTTTGGTGCCGACAAGCGTGCCGAACTTTCAGCCGTCACCGCAAATGTATCCGTGGGTTGCATCAGTGTGTGATGTTGTTGTATCCACGCAGAGTTGTTTTGATGTCAAAGCACTTTAATTGGCTGGTGGGGGGGCGTTAATTACAGGGCGTGTGCACATCCTGATGAACTTCAGCTTAGCTCATACTGTACATTTCATGTCACCAAACATTTAATGCCGCCGCCCCGACAAACACAACAAGACAATTGAGTTTCTGCATCACTATAGGAGAATGGAAAAACGGTGTGTGTGTGTGTGTGTGTGTGTGTGTGTGTGTGTGTGTGTGTGTGTGTGTGTGTGTGGTTTGGGGAGTGGAGGGGGGTCAGTGTTGTAAGAGTGAGGTAACAGCAGGCTATTAGAGACAGTCCCAGGATGTCTCTCCTCATGTTCAATAGCGGGAGAAAGAGAGAGAGAGAGAACAGCCTTTGACCTCATCGATATGAAATAGTTGTTGGTTTAAAACGCTATGTGTGTGTGTGTGTGTGTGTGTTTGTGTGTGTGTGTGTGTGTGTGTGTGTGTCGTGGCGCCTGTGGGTTAAGGGATAACAAAGACGGACACATGAATAAATTAAAGAGCAGAGAGGATTTAAAGATGATGGAGGGATCACAGCAGAGGGGACGAGTGGTTGATGAACCACAACAATGAGGAGAGAAGAAGAAGAAGAAGAAGAAGAAGAAGAAGAGGAAGAAGAGGAGGGTAACATGCTCTTTAATGAGCTACCACATTAAACCGACTGTCAGCTTGATACATGGAGGAAGAAAGAAGGGATGAGAAAACAATTTAGAGGGGTTTTAAAGAGAAAGAGAGAATGATAAATATGGTATGAGAACAGACAAAATTTAAAACAGGGAAAGAAAGATGGAGAGAAAAAGATGAAGAAGAGAGATAAGGGAAAGGGAACGATCTGGGTTTAGAACAAAAGATGAAGAGGGTGAAGAAAAGAAGGGATGAGTACAGAGAAGATGAAGGCAGTGAGAGGGATGGAGAAAAGAGGATGGAAGGAAACAAGTAGAGGAGGTAGAGAAATGTAGAAGAAGAAGAAGGCAAGAGGAGAGGAGGAGGACAGACGAAGGTGAGGAAAAGGAGAGATGAGGAAGAAGGTGGAGAAGCAGATGAGAAGGGGAGAAAGAGGGGGAAAAAATAAGGGAGTAAGAGGGTGAGAGGAGTTTAAAAGAAGAGGAATGGAGACAAGGAAACAAAAGAGGAGACAAGAGAGGAAGGACAAGAGACAGGAGGTGAGATAAGGAAGGAAAAGGGGGATGAAGAGAGGAGAGATGGGTGGAAGGAGACAAGGTGAGGAGAGGAGAAGAAGAGGAGGAACTACAAATAAGGAAACGAGAGCGGAGAAACGAGGAGGCGAAGGAGGGTAAGGAAGGAGTTTAAGAGAGGACAGGAGAAGAGATGAGGAGATGAAAAGAGGAAAGGAGACAAGGCAAGAAGTGGAAAAGAAGAAGGGAGTAGA
>CAKAOI010045475.1:27635-44568 GCA_916701655.1 Sebastiscus albofasciatus
GAGGATGGAAGGAAACAAGTAGAGGAGGTAGAGAAATGTAGAAGAAGAAGAAGGCAGGAGGAGAGGAGGAGGACAGACGAAGGTGAGGAAAAGGAGAGATGAGGAAGAAGGTGGAGAAGCAGATGAGAAGGGGAGAAAGAGTGGGAGAAAATAAGGGAGTAAGAGGGTGAGAGGAGTTTAAAAGAAGAGGAATGGAGACAAGGAAACAAAAGAGGAGATAAGAGAGGAAGGACGAGAGACAGGAGGGTAAGGAAGGAGTTTAAGAGAGGACAGGAGAAGAGATGAGGAGATGAAAAAAGGAAAGGAGACAAGGCAAGAAGTGGAAAAGAGGAAGGGAGTAGAAAAGGAAAGGAAACAAAAGAGGAGAGGAAGACGGGAATGTGATGTGACGATACTAAAAGAAGAGGAGAGGAGAAGAGAGGAAACAGGACGAGGAGAGAAGAGAAGGAAAGGGGAAGAGAGGGGTTGAGACAAGGAGAGGAGACAAAATGAAGGGAGGCAAGAAGACATGAGAAAGACAGGGAGACAAGGAGACAAGGAGAGGAGAGAAAGGAGATGCGACAAGGAGGAAAGAGGAGAGAGAGGAGAGCATGGGGAAGGAGAGACAAGGTGAGGAGAGGAGAGGAGAGACAAAGGTGGAAAGAATGAGGGGATAGAACAAGGAGAGAAGTTGAGAGAGAAAAGAAAGAGGAGAAGAAGAGGGGGAGGAGAGGAACTATAAATAAGAAGACGGGAGAGGAGAAACAAGGTGTTGAAGGAGGATAAGGAAAGAGGAGGAGGGGAAAGAGACAAGAGAAGGAGTTTAAGAGAGGAGAGGAGAGGAGACAAGGAAACAAGGAGAAGAGAGAGAGGAGGACAAGGAAAGGAAATGAGAGAGGAGAGGAAGACAGGAATGTGAAGTGGAGATACTAAAAGAAGAGGAGAGAGGAGAGGAGAGGAGGAGAGGAGAGGAAACAGGAGACGAGGAGAGGAGAGAAGGGGGAGAAGAAAAGGACAGGAAACAGAGGATGAGGGGAGGAGAGGGAAAGGAAACAGGGGATGAGGAGAGGAGAGAAGGAGGAGAAGAAAAGGACAGGAAACAGAGGACGAGGAGAGGAGGGGAGGGAGAGGAGGAGAGAAGGAGGAGAGGAGAGGAGTTGAGACAAGGAGAAGAGATGAATAGAGGGGAGGCAAGGAGAGAAAAAAGAGGAGAAGATATGAAAGAAACAAGGAGAAAAAGAGAGGAGAGAAAGGAGACGTGAAAAGGAGGGAAGAGAAGAGAGGAGATGAAAAAGAGGGGGAAAAGTGAGGAGAAGAAGAAGAAGAAGGAAAAGGAGGAGAAGAGAAGCTGCAGGAATCCAGAACAGAAGTCTGGGATCATCGTTTCCACGGAGACGAGGCTGACAGGAATCACGAGCTTGGAATTCTTTCCCGAAAAAAAAAGTCCCAACTCGTCCACAGATCGCCCGTCTCTGAGCGTTACTGCAGTATTCCTAAAGGAGGCCAACCCGGTGGTTTTCCATGTTGTAGCTCATTAGCTTCAAATCCTGTTCACTTCTACAGCACAGCAGAACATTTTCCAACTTCTACCACTCCGTCTCTACTGATCTCTGAAAGGGCAGACGTTGGTTTCTACATCATTACAGCTCACAATTCAACTATGGAAGAGTTAAAGCGGCTCCGTCCACTCATTTACACATTATATCTATATTATTCCTTACAAAAAAATAAAAATAAAAAGCGTAAAAAGCAATAATTCGCTGTTCGGGGAGTTATGTGCCGGAGTATTTCTGTTATCATTTCTCTTCACTAATGGTACGTTTCCGCCTCGAGGGATCGCCTCGCTTCCAGCTTTCAAACCGGAACCAACACGTCGGCTCGTTTGGAAACTTTCTTCCCTTTATATCACAAAAATAGTTCACCGAAATGTGTTTCTGAAAACATTTTATGTGAGCAATAAGCTCTGTAGTTGATGAATCTGTCTTAATTTCGGATCGACAACGTTGAGTTTAAAAGTTTATCGGGAGTTTCACGAGGCGGTGTGTCACGTCAGACGCCCGTCATTTGCATACAGTAGCTGAGACCTCCACTTTATGCAAATGAGGGGCGGCCAATGTGACTTCCAGAATGCATTGCACGGCTGCGTACACAGACAATGAATGGGAAGTGTGGAAAGGACGGAGGCTGTAGACACTGACCATAAGCCATGAAAATGTGGCTTCAAATCTTATACTGTACATTCATTATAACCAGCTCTGTATATCACTAATCACGTTTGATATCTTACGAAAATGATTCCTTATTTTTCATGTGTTTTCTTACGAATGTCCAGCAACACGTCAATTTCCGCTCGTTACATGCGTACAGTCTTTTCAAAATAAACTTCACAGGAAACAACTTGGTTAGGTTTAGGCAACAAAACTACTTAGTTATGAAAAAAAGATTGTGATTTAGGTTAAAATAACGACGGAAGTGGTGTTACTGAAGTACGAAAATGACGTGACTAATAAATCAACGTTGACTTCTGGTGTAACGAGGGTTTTTTTTGACCCACCCGTCCATCCCGTCCTCCTTTATGCAGCATTCGCCGCTCTTTATACTTCCTGGTTCACGATTACGTGGATTAAATATGATGGACTGATTTAGTGGGATATAAATTAGCGTGCATTACTCTCCGTAGGTAAAGCTACAAACGGTGTACGAGAACAACCTGCCGTATCGGACGATTCTGAGCCTCCTAGAGTTAGCCGAGAAGATCGACCCCACTCCGGTTCTGAAAAGCGAAGCCGATGCTGAACTTAAACTTGCACTCTTGCGATCTCTCCTCTGACTATTTTTAGTAAAAGGCAACAACAACATTTTAATCACAACGAGTTGGTATTTTTATGTTCTTTTTTTTTAATGATCTCCGGGGACCACGGTCGGTTTGATGACGGTGCATTCCTCAGCCTATCCAGCTGCCTTCAGTCCTCGTTGGTACAGACGGGATTACACAAGGATAGCTGTGGTCTGTGTGTGTGTGTGTGTGTGTGTGTGTGTGTGTATGTGTGTGTGTGCGTGTGCATTATTTATGTTTGCCCCTCAACACAGTGTATGAAAGCCTCCTGCAGTCTGCCAAACCAATAAGACCAAATTATGTTGTCTCCTGATTCTATACAATCCTCAATTCACTAATATACACAAAGAGACCATTAAATACACCACAGCAGAGTGTGTGTGTGTGTGTGTGTGTGTGTGCATGTGTGTGTGTGTGTGTCAGGGTTTAAGAGGTTGTTTCAACAGTTGCATTTTCTCCGTCTACAGTAATTGACTTTATGCTCCTCAGAGTTGGATGTGGGATATCCTCAGAGGATCTTTAACCTTAAAGGAAGGATTCAAAATGTTGGGTCATACTGTACGGTAAATATGAAGCTAGCAGCCGGCTAACTTAGCTTAGCATAAAGACTTCAAACAGGTGGAAACAGCTAGCCCGTCTCTGTCTAAAGGTAACTAAATACTCATGAACGCACAACCTGGTCTCCTAAAAATTACATTCTCATACAACAGAACAGCTTCGGCAATTTCATTTTGAGGAAATATTATTTTGCCGCAGATTCCGTTTGTCTCTGACGCATCACAAATACGTTTCTATTTTAAGATTATTTTATTTTTAGCTTTGTGCCTTTTTATTGAAAGTGACAGAGATAGTATTGAAAGGGGGAGAGAGAGGGGACATACAGCAAAGAGCCACAGGTTGGAAACACAAATACGTTTCTAATGACGGTCTGCTGAAGTCCGCGTAGGGAGGAGGAGGAGGTCGGGGTGGTGGATGCTTCAAACAAACACAGGACTGCTGTTCGTGTCCCGTGATAAACCAAACGTTGACTAGTTTTTTCGGTGTGTCCCGCACTGACGGCTCTAGTCTGCCCGTGTCGGAGGTTTTTTGGCCGATTCAGCATGTTGAATCGGCGGCGGCGCCTGTCGTGAGAGAAATCCCTCTGATTGGCTATTCAGCTTAAACGAATCGGTGCACGAGAAGAGAAACGGACGCGAGGAAAGCAAGCAAACGAGTAAAGTCAAGAGGACACACACAGAAAGGCTCTTCTCATTTTTCATCTTCATCTCATCTGATCATTCCAACACACGGATATTTTCACAGCGACATCTGGAATGTTGTTTATCCACCGTCCTCGGTCTTCCTGTTTACCCTTTTTGAATGACGAATACAGACGACCGCCGCCTGCTGGTGTGGAGAGTTATTTCCTCTCACGTAGGCGCAGAACGAACTCGCTAACTGTCCGTCGGCTGTAGTCTTTGCGGCGCGTTCGTGTGCAACTTGTCGGCCAAAACAAAGTGAGACGACGCAACAGGCGGCCTTCGTCGCCGCTAGTTCTCTGTTCTGACTTTGCGAGTCGTCTGAAAGTCTTTCACAAGAAGTCGCGCACACATTACGTTCACCTCTCAACAAAGACACAACGGTTAATACCGCCGTTAATGACTGTGTGGTTGTGTATAAGTGTGTGTGCTTGATAAAATGTCAATCGTGTGTGTGTGTGTGTGAGACTAGAGAAATCTGACCAGGGATCAGGTCGATTGGAAAATAGTTTCCATTTTCCTCCTTTAAGAGCGAGAGAAAGAAAGAAAGAAAGAAAGAGAGAAAGAAAGAGAGGAGGAGAAAGGAGAGAAAACTAAATGTCTCAAACTTGGAGAAAAAAGAGACGGAGGGGAAAAGGGAGAGAGAGAATGTTAATGATTGGTGACGAGCGCGGGTCTCGTGGTCGCCACGGTTACCACAGACCACAGAGACGGTTGCCATGTCATCATGTCAGAACATGTTTATTTATGCTGCTGGTACCACTGAACACACACACACACACACATAGAAACACACTCAGACGAAGATACAGACACACACACATTCAGACTCCCGTTTTTAATCAGTCCTCACACACACACACACACACACACACACACACACACACAGATGTTCCCTGTGGAAAAATGAGTGTTTCATACTTGCCCTTTACACCCCGTGCCTGAAAAAGCACACATTTACACACTCGTACAAAGATGCACTGATAAACAAGCATCAACAGAAATGTCATGACACACACACTCCTCACACACACTTATAGGAAAATCCCTGGATCATTGGGTATTAAACCACATACTTCATGAAGAGGAACTAGAGAACAAAAGTTCAGCGGCAGTTTTTCTTTCACTAAACGAATGCAAGCAGCAGCAGCGTTTTTGTGTGTGAATCTAACGGTGTGGTTTGTTCAATTAAAGGTGATACCTGTAACAACATCTATTGATTAGTGATTAATAGTGTTTATACTTTGGTTCAGTGACTGTTAACAAACGAGGAGAGCTCAGTGAAGACGATTATAGAAGCATTTGTGCGGTGTTTTTAGTAGGGCTGTCAAAGTTAACGTGATAATGTGTTAATGTAAGTTGCAATTTTTAGGTTGTAGCGGGCTCAGTTTTAAAGATACCGGCATCATGTGAAACTAGAAAAACCTGATGAATCCATCGGTACCAACCATTTCATATTAGCTTGTCATGAAGGAGGTTAAATAACGCTCGGAACTGAAGCTAAATTTTGGCGAGGAAAAACTGTCATTGCCATTTTTCAAAGGGGTCCCTTGACCTCTGACCTCCAGATCTGTGAATGCGTGAGGGATTTTGTCTGAAAAAAGTCTGAAAAAAAGTTAGAAAAATGTCCAAAAAAAGTAAAAAAAAAAAAAAAGTCTGAAAAATGTCAATTTTTTTTTTTGAAAAATGTCAAAAAAAGTTTGAAAAATGTCAATAATGTCAAAAAAAATGTCAAAAAAGTTTGAAAAATGTCAAAAAAAAGTTTGAAAAATATCAAAAAAAAGTTTGAAAAATGTCAAAAAAAGTTTGAAAAATGTCAAAAAAAATCCAAAAATGTTGGAAAAATGTCAAAAAAAGTTTGAAAAATGTCAAAAAAAAGTTTGAAAAATGTCAAAAAAAGTTTGAAAAACGTCAAAAAAAATCAAAAATGCCAAAAAAAATCCAAAAAAGTTTGAGAAATGTCAAAAAAAAAAGTTTGAAAAATATCAAAAAAAGCTTGAAAAAAGTCTGAAAAATGTCAAAAAAAAAAGTCGGAAAAGTAAAAAAAAATATATATAAAAAATGCCCGAAAAAAAACGAAAAAAGGTCTGGAAATGTCCTAAAAATGTCCAAAAAAGTTTGAAAAATGTCAGAGAAAAATGTCCAAAAAATCCTATTCTATGGGTACCCATGAGTCTCCCCTTTACAGACATGCCCACTTTATGATAATCACATGCAGTTCTCTCTTATTTCTCCGTGCCATAGAGCTCAATCAATCACACACACTCACCGTCCTGCTGCCACTAATACTCGACTAGAGCACCACATGTGGATTAATTCGCCGCTGAAAATAGTCCCCAACAAATGCACTATGCAGTGATGATGATATCCCTTGCTGCTCAGAAACAATGCGTTATTGTTCACACCTTTAACCAGCTAACTGACAGGATGGTTTTACCTGGTCTGGCACGAGCGGCTCCTCGTCATCGATGTCGATAAAAACATCCCCACCAATCAGCTGGGGCGTCTCACCTGCACGTACAAACACAGACGTTTTTAACACCGATCATCAGTTCGGCTCTTTGCTAGATTATTATCATATTCATCCACCGTCTTACGTCTCCATTCCTCTCTCTCCTCCTCGTCCGCCGCCACCGCTTGTTCCTCCTCTAGGTTGCACCGGAACTCCTCCAGTGACCGGATGGAGCACTGGCCGACCACGGGCTTCCTCCCGAACTGACGGTTGTCGATGACCTTGATGACGATCGGCGGCATGTAGAGCTCCTCGCAGGGAAGTCTCTGTGGAGAAAGAATCACATTCATCGTATTAAGGTGGACGCCTCCCTATAGACTCAGATTGATTCCTTCATTATTAGACATCATGTCTCTGGAGCTCTCTATAGCTCCAATCAACGGTGCGAAAGGAAATACAACTGACACCTTGTCAAAGAATTAACTGATATAACCCAGACTGTGGAATAGCGTCTGTGGCTGTATACAAATGTTTATACCATACCAACATATGGTCTACATTGTTTCCCTGTGGCAGTTTTGACATTTATAACTAAGTTTTAAAGGTTCGTTCTGCCCAGATACTACTTTCTGTCAAAGTACTTCAAGTTTTAAAGGTTCATTACACACACAAGGGAGGAGGAGATATCTTTAAGGCTGGAGGGGCAAATAAGAGCTCTTTGTCAGGCAGTTATACGTACAAAAACAAAATAATACAATGTTTGTATGTTAAAATGATTAGTAGTAGTATTACATACAGGGTCTGAAATTAACTTTTCTCACTGTCTGCCTCTCAGAAATGTTGTCTGCCACTTTTGAAATCTCTGCGCTAAATGAAGGAATAACATTTTAGATCTGATGTCATTCAGTGTTCGATATATTTTTCATAAAAACAGTTTATACACTGTAGATTACAGTGTTTGAATTACACCGTGGAGGGATGGTACTGTACTGTACTTTATTATTGTCATCTATAGTGATTATTTGCATAAAAACATACAATTCAAATGATTATGATTATTAAATGTTTGCTTTAATAAAAAAAAAAATCTTGGTAAGCTGCTCAGAGCTAGTGTTAGGACGTTAAACAAGTCATAATTCTCTCTCTATTATCTTTTTTATATTGCTGTGAAAACATCTCCTACAAACAACTGGATTTATTCAAGCTTGTCGCCAAAAACTTAATTTTACGAGATTACATTTGAGCACATCACGATAACGTTGTAATTTACCTTCACCCACTAGTCCTTTTTCCTGAGCAGACCGTGAACGCCTCATAATAATAACTCAATGGCACCTCTTTTAACGTTAGTAGCTCCATTATTTATCCTCTCTATCCGCTTTTTTTTCTCTCCACTGTGTCTCCGGTCCCAAACAAACTGAAACATGACACAGCGTGCTTATGCGTCATTTTGCAGCGTAACTGTGGGAAAGATCAATAAGAGGAATCGATAGTCATGGCGGCATGAGATGCCAAGAAAGCAGACAACTATGGTTCTCTATTCCCATTAAAAGCATTTTCTCTGCTACCAAAGTGGCAGGTGTCCTGATGATTTCACCCGCCACTGCCAACAATTTACCCGCATTTGGCGGGTGGCGGGGGCTAATTTCAGACCCTGATTACATATGTATGTAAATACAGATGATTTGCTGTTATACTCTAACTCCCAGTATTGACGAAATCACAAAAAAAGAAGAGGAAAAACATGAAAGGAGAAATAAACAAGAAAGGGAAAAGAAAGAAAGAAGACACAAGATGAGTGAAAAAAGACATCCTGTGACCTTCGGCTGACTCTAATTGGTTATGCCACCTGCCCGCCTGATGCTGATTGGCTATGGCTGCTGACTGTCTGAAGTTGATTGGTCACGCCTTGGTGACAGTCCAATCAGGGCATCATTACACCTTAGCTGACCCCTCCCACGTAAAAAGGGAGAAATGACTGAACCCATGGAGGTGGGGATTTGATCTTTGTGGATCTCAGTTTACAATTTAAAATAAACATTTATCTTAAATGACAACATGTTTCTTTTCCACGCTGCTTTTCCACGTTCATGCTTCTCCCACCACTGACTGGTCATCAAACGTCAACACAACTTGTGTTGCACTTGACAATTTTAATTATTTTTATTATTCTCTGTGCAGAAATGCCACATAGAAAATCTGTACGACCGGTTTCACTAAAGATCAAAGAGGAGACACTACAGGTGAATAACTAATAGATATCACCATGAAACTTCCCCCGTTGATTATTTACATTAAGACAATCATTTTTTGTATTACAAGTCTTCTGAAATTTGATGTTTAAATGTACAAATGAGACATTATCTTATCAACTATGTGCTAATTTGCATACATTTCCAGAACAGACATCTTTGCCATGTTTTTAGTAATGAAATGTTGTATAAATCAAGCTATGAATGATACATGAACAAACCGCTCTGTAAAAACCTTCAGAATATAGATATGAATTAAACTGGGAAGTTTGGTGTATGTAAGTGCTACTGAAGTGGAGATTTATGGCTCAGAAAACGGCCTTTAAAGATATTGATTGTAAAATTTCATACATTTTGAAGACACTACAGGTGAATAGGGTAAAAAAAAAAATAATAGATATCACCATGAAACTTCCCCAGTTGATTACGTACATTAAGACAATTACTTTTTGTATAACAAGTTTTCTGACAATGTATGTTTAAATAAGCAAATAAGGCATTATTTTATCAAATATGAGCTACTTTTCATACATTTCCAGAACAGAAACTAAACATTGGCTATTCCTTGTTTCATTTTGTTGACATATTAGAGTCAAAGATTTTTACAGAGAGGAATTTGGATATCTCTATTCATCGCTCCATAAATCAGCCATACAAAAACTATTTTTACCATGTTTTTAGGAATAAAATGTTGTATAAATCAGGCTATGAATGATATATGAACAACCCCCTCTGTAATAACCTTCAGAATATAGATAGGAATGAAACTGGAAAGTTTGGTGGATGTAAGTGCTACTGAAGTGGAGATTTCTAACTCTGAGTCTGAAAAAAAAACTCATTTTGGGAAGATTTCATACATTTTGAAGACACTACAGGTGAATAGGGTAAAATATTTAACTAACAGATATCACCATGAAACTTCCTCAGTTGCTATCTTACATTAAGGCAATTATTTTTTGTATTACAAATTTTCTAAAAAATTTCTGTTTAAAAATGCAAACGAGGCATTATCTAATGCTAACTTTTGGTGAATTTAGGAGACGCAAATAGACAAAGTAGTAAAATAAACAGCTAATTTTGTGTATTTTGGATGTTTCGTTCCACTAGTCTGAATGAAGATATGGAAGCAAAATAGCCCAAAATCTCAAAATGTGTGCACCTCATTTTACCAGGTCGGCTCAAGGGGAAAAAGAGAGTTGGTAACTGTAATCCATTTGACCTCTCTAGCTTTAAAAAAGGCTTAAGTGGGGCTGATGATGCTAAACTCACACAATAAACTGAGGGAGACTAAGGCGGTTAGACTCTTCAAAGAGTTGCATTTAAGGAAACTATGCACATGGCATTTTCTTATGCCCCCGTGGCATACGAAAACACTTATGCAGTCAACTTAAGACCTTAATATTGTTAACATTAAATGCTTGGACTCGGTTCAGGGGGCTGAATTTTAAGGGAAAAATATGTGCATATTTCCACAGTCCGCTTGAGGCCGGCCGTCACACTCTTGTGGTGGTCAACACAAGACCTTAATCTTGTTAACATTACACTGCCGGAGCCAAAGCGAGGATATGTATTTGAGAGGGGGGAAAAATATGTGAATATTTCCATACTCCCAATTAAAGCTGTCATAATAAAACACCGAGGTGATCAACTTCAGACCTTAATATTGTTAACATTTAACTCTCCGAGCCTGTTTCTGGAGCCGCCGTTAGGAAAGAAACATGCGTAATATTTCCATATTTCAGTTTAGGTTTTTATAAGAAAACACTTGAATGTAATGGCATCGATGTAAACTCAGTGGAAATGTATTCACAGAGGGCAGTTTCAGAGATAAAGGCTTAGATGGACCACTTATTAAAGACTTTATGAATAAGAGACATTTAGTTTGAGAAGTGTAAGAAGTCTGATTGGTGATGCAATGATCTCCTCAGCAAGTATATTATATTTATACCTTTTTGTCTGTACACACTGACGTACTTGTCCTTGAGATGTTTGTATTTGGTCTTTTTCTATTTTTTTTTGTTTTGTAATCAAAATGTAAATTGTTTAAAAAAAAAAGAATAATATAAATTATAATGAATGTTGAGGCTTCATCTTGATTGAAATAAATGACTGAATCAAACTTTCTATATCATATCTAATTTAATAAATTATTCCCTAAAACAGTGGTGGAAGGTAACTAAGAACTGAAGTACTATACTTTAATACAATTTTAAGGTACTTGTACTTAAGTATTTCCATTTGAAGTTACTCTATACTTGTACTCCACTACAATTCAGAGTGAAATATTGTATGTTTTGTTTCAGTACAGCTAAACTTACGTTTCATATTTAGATTTTACAAAGACAAACACAAACTAAGAAAGGCTGTTTTCATACACCGTTTCTTAGCTGTACCTACGAAAAGTAACGCACTATAATTCATTTAAATATCCCACGAAATCTATTTGTATGTAATCCACGGAATCACGAACCAGGAAGTACGAGAAACGACCAACGTAGGGAAGAGGTCGGGATGGAACCAGAAGTCAACGTTGATTTATTTGTAACTTCCGTACCTTTATTTTAACCTAAACCACGATGTTTTCTTAAACTTTAACTAAGTCGTTTTGTTGTCTAAACATAACCAACTAGTTTCCTGTGAAGATGAAAGTTTATTTAAAAACAAAAGCGGAAATTGACACGTGACATTCGTAGGTGAAAACGCATGAAAAATGAGGAATAACTTTTCGCAAGATATCATACGAACGGTTGTATGAGGATACGATGAAAAAAAAAAATATGACAAGCTTATTAAACTAAACACATTATCAAAGATTAAAGAAGTGTTTTCCCAACCTTTTGGGATATTCACGCTCTAAACTTCTCTCATGGTTTCATTTATATACAGTAACTGGTTGAGACCCAAACTGAGGAAATAATATAGGATTATTGAGCGTGTAAATTAGCAATTTAAGGACAAAAATAATACACTTTTGGGAGTGATTTATCAAAAACAGAGCTGACGATTAGTCGACTAATCGATTAGTTGATCGACAGAAAAATAATCACCAACTATTTTGAGAATCGATTAATTGTTAAAAGTCATTTTTCATGCAAAAATGGCGAAAAACGTGTTTCCAGCCTCTTAAATGTGGAGATTTCCTGATTTTCTCTGTTTTATATTATAATAAACTGAATATCTTTGTGATTTTGGACAAAACAAGACCTTTAAAGGCATCACCTTGAACTTTTTCACTAATTTCTGACATTTTATAGACCAAACGATTAATCTAGAAAATAATCTGCAGATTAATCATTAATGAAAATAATCATTAGTTGTAGCCCTAATTAAAAACATTCCCCTGACGCTCCCTCTGCAGATTTCTGCTGATGTAAAGCGGATAATAATCGTTAACTCTGAGCTGTTGATCAACAGCGATAACTTCAGTAAGCGATGAGTATGAGGGCTGACTCTCAGAAGAACGGATTCCCACTTTAACGGTCCTAAATAATAATGATTCTGGGATGTATTTCAGCATCAAAGATCTCTCTGACCACAACCAGTTAAAAGATACCACATGTCCAATTGTTTATTTGCTTTAACAATAAAGCTAATAAAGTCTTTTACTGCATTCACAGTCTGGTTGCATAAAGGCAAACAGAAGAAAAGCAGCTGTTCTTACAGTAACATTCATAATTTTATTTTTTTTTTACTCTGCATGAGTAAGCTTTGACCTCTTCTCCCTTCTTGAAGGAGTTACCGCAGCTTGAGCCTTTTGGGTGCCACATAAACTGCCGTCTTTAATTGCAGCTTCCTGCGGTTTTAATCTGTAGTAAAAAGCAGAGAAGCCAGTTCTTGTGAGTCACGGTAAGTCCGGTAAAGAGCTGAAAACAACACCAGGAGTTTAAGAGAGCATCGCTGCTGTGGGTCGAACTGGGCCAGACTGTTCAACACTATCAAGACTCTCCAACGCTGTTCATGCTTCTCCCACCCGGAGCCACTGGCATCACAAGTGTCGGCCCCTAATGCTAAAATCCCCCTTGTTCAGTTAAACAGCCTTGGCAACACAGGTTTTCTTTTCCTGCAACTGGCATGAGATCCATTAACTCGTAGCCAAACCTTTCTGTTCTTGCTCACTTTATGTTTGTGGTGAAATTACAGGCCAGTAAAAAAAAGCTTTTTGGACACAAAAAAACTTAAAATTGACATACTGTATTATACCCTTTGCCAAATTGATATGGCAACCAGTTGCATATTTACACATCCAGCAGATCTGAAGTTGTGTTTCTGTCCACCGTCTTATAGAGGGGTCCTGTGCTTATGGATGGATTACTGAATGGGCCTACCGGGTACAGGCCTGGGGGCCCAAAGGAACACATATCAACTACGATGACACTCAAAATGACCACAAAGAAACATGAAACAACTAAAAAAAGATGCAAAACGACTATAAAGAGATTCAAATTACTAAAAAGAGACACAAAACAACTACAATGAGACACAAAATGACCACAAAGAGACACAAAACAATTACAAAAGATGAAAAATGACTACAAAGAGACACAAAAGAACTACAAAAAGACACAGAATGACCACAAAGAGACACAAAACAACTACAAAAAGACACAAAATGACCACAACATGACACAAAACAACTACAAAGAGACTCCAATTGACCAAAAAGAGACACAAAACAACTACAAAAAGACACAAAATGACCACAACATGACACAAAACAACTACAAAGAGACCTCAAATGACCTCAAAGAGACAAAAGAACTACAAAGAGACCTCAAATGACCACAAAGAGACACAAAACAACTACAAAGAAACCTCAAATGACCTCAAAGAGACAAAAGAACTACAAAGAAACTCTAAATGACCACAAAGAGACACAAACCAACTACAAAAGACACAAAATGACCATGTAAGAAGTCCAACAACCTGTAGTAACGTTCCCTTTCTGATGTAAAAACAGCTCTGCAACGGAGCTGGAAGCGTCTAAAATATGTGACTTCTACAACGTCCACATTCAACAATCACCGCTTTCATGCTAACGGAGGATTTCTACTTTTCTTGGAAGAAGAGAAGGAACAGTAGAGTCCATTATTGCGGCTTCGCTGATGAAGCTAAATGACAAACCACATCACAGCAGAACCCTCATTAGCCACGAAGGCACTGATTACATCTGCGTAATGCGCGTGCACGTGTTCTCACCACATCAAGGATGAGCGTGTTGACGTCAAAGTTGGGTTTCTTCTTCATGCTGCGGATGACGCAGCTCTGGACCACGACGCCGCCGCACTCCACCTGCAGGCTCGGGGAGGTGATGCTGGCCAACTGGAAGCTCTTCAGGTTGCGAACGCCCCACGCTAAGATCTGACAGAGGGGACAGGGAGACATTTAGTTTTAGAACCAGAGACTTGAGACGCTTCCAAGAAAGTGGTGATGCTACTGAAAAGACGTTTGTTGAGTAAAACACATAGTAGTTGCCGTAGGTTTACCTCGATGGCGGTTCTCTGCAGAACAGGTTTGATTCCCTGAGGAACCACAAAGACGTTGAGCTCCCTCTGAGGGGGCGGGTGCGGAAGGTCCGACTCCTCCGGCTGCCGATAGGAACGAAGGGACAGTGTAAGGCCAGGCAAAAGCCTTCTTCAAAATACTAAATGTTAAGTGTAGGGCTGTCAATCCATGAGAGCCGGTCTGTAACATGCATGTAGGATGAAGTTATCTGTGTGTGCTGTGCAGTAACTAACATGCATGATGACATGTTGGATGGGTGTGGTGGTTTTGTGTTTATATCTTTTTATGTGTGTGTACTTTGTACCCATTCCTGCAGGTTTTCAGGGAGGAATCCTGGAAACATCAACTGAGGAAGCCACATTGAAGAAAAAGAGACGGAAAAAAACACAAAGAAATAAAAGAAAAAGAGAATTTGCAAACATCAGAGGACACAATCACATATTCTGCACATAATTTAGAGGAAATCTACAAATCACAAATAGACATGCAAGCGTTTTATGATTCATTTAAAAGCAGGATTCTTGTGTTAATGTAATTCAATGTACAGAGACACTCGTTATTTGTTGCTTGTGAAGAAAGAGGCATAAAAGAGAGAGCATCATTTTGATTTCTAAAAATCATATTTTCATTTTCCACACATGCAACATCAAAGTCACACCTGTTTCACTCTCTTTATGGTGATTTTAATTTGAATGATCAGATGAATATATGTGTAGATGCACCGTTTGTGACAACTCTGTGTTGGGAAAATGGTGCAACTTGTTGTCGGTGTGGTTTTACCTCGTCTAGGACGTGAGTGGAGGTCATGATGTCTCCCTGTAGGTGAGACAGGAAACAGACAGGTTTGACTTTAAAGGCTGAAAAATGTACGAAAATAAACTTAAAATGAAGAGAGATAAATCCAGGTAAAAGGTATAAAGAAAAAACTGACCTCTTGACCTGGAATATGATGAATCGCTGGCTGTAGAGATAAATTATTGTAATAAAATTAGAAATTTGTGTGAATAAATGATGTTTTAAGTTGTTGAATTAAGGTCAATATTAAGCCAAACAAACTTATATTAGTAGTATTCATATTTCAAAACTCCTTAAACACAACATACATTTGTTATAATTTGAATATGAAGAGGAGTAAACGGACAATAAAGACATTGGAGGAAAGATTAGCAGAAGATTAATAAAGTGGTGGTTGTGCTAAGGGTGGATGGATGGTTGACCTCCGACCTTTTCTCTGTGTATGAGCTCAAAGGCGGCCAGCAGCTCGCCGGCGTTCTTGTTTCCTCGGTGAATCGGGAACCAGGCCAGATGAGGGGAGGCAGTCATGGTGGGCTGGCACACACAGCGGCCCATGAACTCATCTGCACCCTGGACATTTAAAACACACACATAAACATATATATATATATATATATATTATTTAATACGTATTTTTTGGGCATGAAACTTCAGCCAAGCATATAAAAACATATATTCAAACACTCACGTATGTGTCCTGATCGTAAAGCTCCACCACGACGTTGGGCAGGTTGGCCATCGTGGCCTCGGGGTCGCCGAAAATCTCCACCTCATAGAAGATGAGCGTCTGGTCCCAGGTGGGATTCAAAGTGTTGCGCACCGTCACGGTTTTCTGGGACTGATGGAGGAACGACACAATGGCATAGGGGTCTGGAAAGAGGAAAGAACAACAACGTTAATATATTAGTATATATTAATATAATATATATTACGTTATGTAACGTTATTTTGTTACATTGGTACGTTGCATTGTTACATTGTTACGTTATGATGTTATATTACGTTGTTACATTGTTACGTTATGTTACGTTACGTTGTTACATTGTTACGTTACCTTGTTAGGTTGTTACGTTGTTAGGTTGTTGTGTTGTTAGGTTGTTACGTTGTTACATTGTTACCTTACGTTGTTACCTTACATTGTTACGTTGTTACATTGTTCCGTTATGTTGTTACATTGTTACATTATGTTGTTACGTTATGTTGTTACATGATGTTGTTACATTACGTTACATTAAAATCAATATTTCAACACAAACCATGACTTTTCTTTCTAACCTTAACTAAGTAGTTTTGTTGCCTAAACCTAAACAATCATTTCCCAACATTAAACGCGTGGCATTGTGTGTTTCTGCAAGCGTGATACGAGGCTGATATGAAACGTATTTTTGGTTTAGAAATGTCGACATTCAACGTATCCCATGGTTTGCAGAAACGTAAAATATCAAAAAAAATTCTGGCAACCGGGTTGCAGATGACCTATCTTGCAATGTAAACAAATAATTTGTGTATCCGCCCCCCCGTGATTCAGATGCGCTCCAATTGAATGGTTTCTTCCTTGGCCCCTGTTAACAAAGAAACAAAGTGAACCGAGAACAAACCTCCTTGGTGGAGGTAATAACCTGGCAGTGAACAGATCCTAGGTCAGTTGAAGGTGCTGTCCTAAGATGCAGAGTAGAGGATGAGGTTATAGTTGGAGCTAGGGAATGCATTCTTAATGAGGGTCCTCACAAGTATGGTAGCAGAAAATGATGTATGTGTCCAAACTACGGTGACATCAGCAGCTTGGGAATGCCGAGCTCGAGACGGAGGGCTGGGAACACCGCTCGGAGAAGTTTGTTATTCCAGGTCACAACCACTCTCCTCCATGTTAACACAAACA
>CAKAOI010045476.1:0-91115 GCA_916701655.1 Sebastiscus albofasciatus
ATACATACATACATACACACATATACATCAAACTTTAATCAGCCACAAAGTTATCTGAGTCTAAGAAATCAACACGACTAAGGAAAGGTTGCCAAATCAATGAAAACAATAGTACAACAATAACAACAATAGTTCCTTTCTATTTTAGTTTATTTAATTTACTACATTTATCTTACTTTTATCCATATTATACACTTTATATTTATTACTCTGTTGTGTTTCTTATTCTTATGTTGTTGTAATTGTTGAGCTATCTGGCAAAAGAGTTTTATCTTATCTCTCTTATGCCTATGTTGATCATGAGTTTCATACACTTGCTGTAATATAACATCTAAAAACATAAAATACAGATGAGGGACCTTGAGACAAAATCTTATCAAATGGGGGTCTGTGGTCTAATTGTCTCTGTTTAGGGGTCCTTGATGTAAAAAAAAGTTTGGGAGCCATTGGTGTAGAAGGTGGCAACCATCGACTACATTACCGCACTGCCACTGATTACAAAGATATTGCTGCATGTAAAGTGTCCCTCTTCTGTATATCTGTATTTATTTTTATTTTTTATTAAAGCCTGTGCCTTTATCACAGAAATGTAACAGTCGGGAGTTAACAGGAAATGAGGGGAGAAAGAGACAGGGAATGCAACAAAAGTCCTGGCTGGACTCAAACTGGGGAAATTGCAATTACAGTACATGGTGAGAGCACCACATATAAACCTATACTTTTCTATAATGTAGTATAATGTCCAATAATGTAATTTATATTTTGACATCATATACATCAACTGTTTGTTGTGCATGTAATTAAGGGATTCCTCTTGCATCATAACCAGATGAGGCTGTAAAGGCCTATAACACCATACTCTACAGATGATTTAGCTATATGTTTAAGGGATCACCCTAATCTCAGAATCTAATTACCTTCATGACCGTTCTTTTATTTATTTTTCTTTCACAATTTGCCAATTCACCATTCCCAACTGACCTTACTGTATCAGAATACATACTATGATAGGAAACCCTCCGTGACACACACACCAACAATGTGGCACGTTGCATAAAATTGGAAACCAGACAATACACAAAGAATACTAAAGTTTTTATTTTGCTTCATTTGATGCAACTACAGCTTAGCAATAGTGAGCCTGTTGAAAACAGTCTGTAGGATCGAGTCTAACACGCCATCGCACACAGACACGATTCAACCCAGAACTGTTGACCTCCCTGGCTGCTCTATTGAAGAATTAGGCAAACTCACAACACTGTCCAAACACAATGACTTGCTACTGATCGGGAGCGGATGAGTAGCAACCGATCAGTCCACAGTGATGTAAAGTGCAACAATGAGACTGGATGACTTGATAAAGCAGATTTTGTGGATGAATTTCCAAAAAAAAAAACAAAGTGTAGCCCCAAATTAGTAGCAGTAATAATATATCAGGTATAAAAAAATAAATGCTATTCTATACAAGCGGTAGAGAGGGATATAAACAGTACATACATACATACACATCATCCAGGGCAAAACAGGACATTATCACACCAAAAGCAGAACTATGAATAATGATATTGTACTTTTAACAGTCTGACTAGTCACAACTCATCCTGAACTGCTACCCACCTGTCTGTCCCCTGCACAGAGAGAATGATTAGAGTTGAAACATTTCATTTAGAGTGATAGGCAGTATTTAATTTATGAAAAAAACAGAAAGAACATTACTGAATAGGGATCTTCTTTGCCAAATATACAAAAAAAAAGCAAAAACAGGAGTGTTTTCCATGACATGGTGACGACTATATTCACTGAAAAATACATACATGACTCTTTCCATACAAATGAACTAAAAGTACAACAGTATTCATATACATACATAATAATCGAAAGACAATTGCCACAGAAGAACTCATTGTGGAGCGGGTGGGTGGGGCAAAAAAAAAAGCTATTCCTTTGATGTACTCCAGTTAAGTTATATATTAATCAGAGCAAATATAAAAAAAACCCCTGCAAGGTTGAAAAGTCCAGAGGCAAAATGAAACTGAAAGCAAGCTTATTTTTTGTAATCAAACCTCTCAGTGTAGAAGTGCCAGAGACACTTCACTTCATTTTAACAAGCACCTTGTTGACCTAAAAAGTGTTCATGTAAAAAGGCAGAACTCTAAAATCCCCTCCTCCCATACCCCTGCATTGTTTTGGTCCTCGGCTCTTTATGTTTCAAAGCTTATTGGCTTCAATAACTTTCACTTTCTCTAACTGGGTCACAAAAGCACCACCATCACTGAAAGGTTTGATTAAGACAAATCCCCATGATTCAAAACAAAGCACTTCATACATACAGTATGATTTGAGTTTGCTTATTTGCCAACTATTGCTCTGCCTGTGTTACAAATGTAGTTCATTATTACACAAATAGTCTTGTGTGCTGGTAATACAAAATATATATTCTCTATGTACATGACGACAGTGCATATTTAACCAGCTGTGTTTGGACTCGTTCAAGCCATGCGTGAGCAGCTGCCGGGTGACTAAAGCTGTGCTCTGCTAGTCTGCCATGACTCTTATAGGAAAAGGGTTTTTTACCCCCCCTCCTCTGGAGACATCTGACTCAAGTTAAAGAGGGCGTTCAATACAAAACTCAAGCACGCACACAGACGCACAAGCACACACTCACTCACGTATAGTATGCCTAACTCACATTCGCTCACAAGCACACGGGAAAAGCTGATACACAAACTTTATCATACATAACAATCTAAAAATATAATTATTTTGACATTTGTTTTGACTCCTTGGAAAAGCAGTAAGTAAAATGTTTTGTTCTCGCCTGCATTTCTTGATGCAGCTGTACATGGAGCTACTGTCTTGACTGAGCTCAGCTTGAGCTGACTGTGTCAGTGCAGAGGTGTCCTTGAATGCTCATCAGGTCATATTGGCTTTCCTGCACCTCTTCTCACCTTCACCGTCAGTGAGGGGTGGGAGGTTTGGGGGGGCTGGTGGGGTGGGGACACTTGGGAGAAAATGAAGGTAGATTAGCATGTTTGGGAAACCGTTTCCCGCTCTGACAACGATCTCGGGGGTCAGAGGTTGAGAATGGGCACGTCAAAGAGATCACAAAGGCCTTCTGTCTCATCCAGGTTGTATATGTAGTCGTGGTCGCTGGGTGGAGGGGACAGACGCAGGAGAGGCGAGAACACTGGAGGGGAAACGGTCAGAGAATGAGACGAGACATGCAGGATGCAGAAAAAAGGAGGCCATGAGTCCAAGTGCTGAAATGTATTAAAGAATCTCTTTGTTATACAAAGTATACATAATCAATTCGCAATTTTTTTTTCAAACTCTTTTACGGTAATTGTCATTTGTTTCTCTGTTAACAAACTCACCTTCTGATGACATCAAGTCCTCCAAAAGGTCTCCACTCATGATCTCTGCCGAAGATAGAGAAAAGAACTATAAGTATGCGGGACACTGAAAAAGTGGTACACAGCAACTATGGCAAAATCAATGGAGAATTTTTATTTATTTATGTAATACTCAAATTACCTTTAGTTGGATCAAACATATCAGGAAAGTCCAGCACTAGAAGAAAACCACAGCATACATTTCAGCTACACAGTCAGTCACTATATTACCCTTGCTTGGATGTCCTCAGGAGGACAAAAATGTCCGCATCCAAAAACAGCCATAACATTATATATTAATATTATATTTATCCTCCCTTTTCAAGACTGCGGTAACGTGAGCCGCCAAGTGTAAAACCGTAGTAACGGCGTTCGTCTCGCTCAGAGGTCATCCATACCACTGCTTTAAAAGCAACAGAAGTCAGAGTGCGGCTGGCGGTACCACAGTTTTGCACTCTGCTGCTCACGTGACCTCATTTTTAAAAGCGTGTCGGAGAACTATGGTGGCCTTCAGGTAACGCAAAAGGCTCTCTCTAGAGTCAGTGTTTGGTTTGTCCGTTCTGGGCTACTGTAGAAACATGGCGGTGCAACATGGCCGACTCCGCGAAGAGGACCCGCTCCCTATATGTAGATATGAAGGGCTCCTTATAGTAGGTCTCAGTCCTGCATGGAAAGACGCTGTTAAAAAGGTTTATAACCAATATGTCAAAGAAGCTATGAACGTAAAAGCAAAATATTAGTCATCAATATTAATTTTTCCAAAGCTGACAGGTTCAAAAGAGTTCAGCAACATGCAAAACTCACATTCAGACGGATCCGACTTAATTGGTTCAAATACTGCAGAGGCAGAAGAGGACAGAGATCCATCCAACGAGGCAGAAGACTGTAGTTGTTGAGTAACTGCAGCCGGTGTTTCTGTTGTTGGGGTGAGTGGCGTGGTGCTCGTCACTTCTGAAACAAAAACAAGTGTGAATAAAATAATGCTGGTTCTTGGCATTATAATACCGTACATCACAAATGGTTCAGTGTAAAATACAAAGATAAATAAAAAAGTGAAATGTAGATATTTTTTGATAACGTATGGACTAATAAATGTGCCATATTTAAGGGCAACACATTGGTACCTGTCACTGAGGCTGTCTGGTTGGCTGCTGTAGCCGACGTTGTGGCAGGACCAGGTTTTGTAGATGTCGCTGGAGCTGCTTTGGAAACCTGGAGAGTGGAAAGATGAAGGAAAGTTTTAACATTGCATGAAAGAGAAACTATAATTTTTACAGTGAAAAAAAAAAGCAGAAGCGTTTGAGCGGTGATTAAGCATTTATGAACGCTATCTCAAACACAACTGTCATCTCAATGAGGAAAACTATGACAAATATTGCTATATTGGGTGCAAAGTCTTCCTCTAATCCTCTTTACTGTTTCAATAAAGAAAGACGTCTGAGCATCCAACGTCTCTTACAGTACACTGACACATAAATAGAGCTAATTGCATAGAGAAAGCTGATGGACCTGGGAGGCAGCAGTGGGCGGCTGAGAGGTAGGTGTTGGCGCTGGGAGGTTTTGAAGGATGTCATCTGGAGGAGGGACGGGCAAAACAACAGGAGAGGCACTGGACGGGTCCTTATTGACCAGCAAAACCTCGATGGGACCAGATGAACTCTTGAGACGGATCTGGTATTTCCTCTGTCCGTTGAGGACCTGGATAAGAACACATAAACCCAGTCTGAGATGAGAGACATAACAGTAGCTGGACCGAAGGAGCATAGAAAAATGACACACATAACTTACAGATTCTGGTATGGGGACTTCTAGCTGTGTGCCAATGGGAGCACGGATTGCTAGGAGGGTGTCACCTGAGGAAGAAGGACAAGCAAGTGATGGAAACGGTGTGTGGGACGTGTCAATGTGAGCGTCACAGAAAAACGTCTACAACGATTGAGCATCTGAAATAATTACCTTTGAAAGCTCCACAGAGGTCTTCATGTCTTATATATGCCATAGTATCAATGTGTTAAGGGTTCAATTCCACAGTCATCTCAACAGTGCACACAGGCATTACCCATGGCTGACTGGCTGGGGAGTCTTTAGTAAAAGCCATTTCATCTTCAGGATGATTTATGGTTTACTGAATACTTAGATTTATTAATAGGGTACTTCACAAACATAGTATTGCACTTCCATAATACAGATATCCTGACTTTTAGTCTTTAGTACGAGTCAAGCTTCAAAAACAGAATCCTAGACTTCCAATTATGAAATGAAATGGTGTTGAGATTGGATATGTTTCATTGTGTCTGCTGTTGCTCTGTGCCACTGAGTCACATGCACATATCTAAATACCAACCATGAGTGGTTTTCACAAAGCATTTAACGCTAAGCATATCAAAGTAATTCAGCATGGCATGTTTGCAAATAGTTGCAAAACAATTTGACACTGTTGTCCTAAGGGGTGGGGGAGGGGGATATTGATACAGCATAGTATCGCGATATTTTGCGTGACAATATTGTATCGATACATGGACGTCAAGTATCAATCTTTTATTACATAAACTACTATCCTCTTAACAATGCAACGCTACTCTGTCTTTCAGAGGTTGTGGTGGGCTCAGTCTTGAAGCTAGAGTGAAGATACTGGTATCATGTAAAACTAGAAAACATTTCATGTTAGCCTGACTGGAAGGATGCTAGATAACGCTAAAAGAATGATGCTAAATTTTGGTGAGGCAAAACTGGCATGGCCATTTTCAAAGGGGTCCCTTGACCTCTGACCTCAAGATATGTGAATGAAAACACTGAGAGGAATAGAGTGAAAACCGTATCTTATTAGATATAACAGATGTTGCCAAACAGTTGAAAGCAGTTGAAAAAAGGTAATAAATCGCAATGTATCTCATGGCAATAGTCAGCATATCAAAATCGCAATATGATTGTATCTCGACTTCAGTATCGTGATAATATCGTATCGTGGGGCCTCTGGTGATTCCCAGGCAGTCTGTCCTATACAGGAAAAAAATCGTCCATAGTGTCCGTCAGCCCCTACGGACTTCTGAGCAACATTTATGAGCCTACAAATTAATTAAATATTTTCCACAGACAGGTCAAAGTTACAGTACTACAGTTGTCTGCTGGGCCTTTCTTACAGCGGCCACAACTCTACTGATATAATCAGACATTAAGGGAAAATCCACCAATTTTCCACATCAAGATCAGATTACCGGTCATGAGGAGTACTACTCAACTTGTGAAAACAGATCATTAATGTCTTCTGGGGCTCTGAAGATGCATTATCATGTCTGAGAAAATGACCCTCTTGATATCACAGAGGTTATCTTGGCTGGGCTTGGACAAGCACCAATGACGAACAAATTGTTTTAGGGAGCAGTCATCGCTAGTGATTTGGAGCGCAACAGAATGAATTCATGGCTGATGAATCAGCAGTGACAATGGGAAGCATCTCTGAAAAATACTTCCAGCTATAACATATACATAGACACACTGTACAGTGAAGGATATGGGCTGTTGTTGGAGTCGTCTGTGACATTCTTGATGCTTTGTTGGACCCAGACTCTCTGCTGGTCCAGCTCATTTTCCCTGAGAGCCAGGTCGTCCAACTCTGCCTTCAGATCAATTAGCTTATCGGCTATCTCTCTGGTGTTGCATCCTGGACCTACACCCCTGAAGCACAAAAGACAAATACAGTACATGGTCATGTACAGTCAGCATGCAAATACAGCTTCACACACACACACTTATCTGCTCATGAGTGCATGTGGTTTTTCATTAACACCCTGTTTAATTATCGCTATACGCCTCCGTGGATTCATTCTCATTCACCGTCTCTTGGCTATTGATCAATCTGCCTTGTATTAGAGCATGGACATTACTGATAAATCAGACTACAGCTGCATTGACAGGGAACATCATTTATGACAGATGTTCTGATTACCACACAGGTTGAAATAATGTTTTCTTTATTAATTACATGTTTTTTTCTCTCCAAAATTAAGGAAGAGTTTTTCCACCTTTGGGGAATAAAAAAATGAACTGTGGACTTACTTCCATTGGATGCTGTTCTTGGACTTCTTCTCAATCAGTCCGATTCCCTCCAACACATTAGTGATATCATAGATGCGTCGTTTCTGCCGCACTGCTAAGGTGTCTGCAGCCTGAATCACAGGACAAAAAGCGATTAGAAATAATGTAAAGATTACTGGCGGCATCTCCTTTAGTAGGCTCATAGCTAAAACACAGACCACTGTATCTGTGCCAACAGGTTCAATACCCCGCAACCAACCATCATAGGGTACGACAGCGTCTTTTCAACTTCCTTCCCAGACCAACGGGTTTATAACCATGATGATAACCATGTGGCTGGTGCTGATAAGTATAGGCTGTGTGACGGCAATGTGGTCACAGACCCGCTGAATGACAGCTAATAAAATTGTAAGGCTTTTCATTTAACAAGTCAGTTGGTTTCATTATTGAAAAATGCAGTGTGTTTTTATAGACGGGTGAGAAGGAAAAGAGAAAGAGTGAAAGACAAAGCACAGTAACCAAATCTGTCCAGCAAGTCACTGGGGTCAATGTGAAAAAGAAACCGTTTTTATTATACAAAGTAATGCTTGGCTGGTCAAGCTGCCATCTGGTTCACTGGTTTTGGTGGAAAAAAAAAACAGTTGCAGGCAATGCTAGCAGTGTTGTTTTGTGTGTTTCTATTTATATTCCAATATGAAGAGCGTATTAACATGTTTTGATAAGTCTGGGCTTTAAGGGTAACCCTCATTTTAGGTATTTGAGAACACCAACTAGTTCTTAACAAGTAACTTCATTAACACTGACACTCACACACTGCCTAGCAAGTAGGATAGGAGAGTTTTGTGGGTGTGTTAATGTTAATATCTCAGCTCACCTCATAAAAACACACTACATTTTTGTTTACACTTTATTTATTACATCTACCCTACCTATTTTATAAGTGCCTCTGTTTACATTACATCTATTTTTATATTTTATACCTCTAGTGTAACACTTCTATTTATATTTATTTATTACATCTACTTTACTTGTTTTATTTGCTTTATATACTGTTTGTGTTTTACCTGTTATATGTTTTATCTGCCTCGTTTAGTCTTGTCAAGTATTTGTTTTAAAGCACTGACCTGACTGATCTCGTTATATTTAATACAATAACAATAAAGCTTTCTATTCTATCTATTCATTATAAAGTATGGTGGCCTTGACTCTGTGGTGGAGAACACACAGGCTAAAGTTAGCTAATGTGCATGTAATTAAAAAGCTAATGCATTGTGTCTAAATGTTTTTTATGTACGTATTGTAACTAACTTCATGTCGTTAAGTGACAAAGACAATCAGATAAAACTGGTCATGTGTGAAGCTGTAGCAGCGTTAGCTAGCTTTAGTAGAGGAACCACAAAAGCTGACCCAGTTTTTAAACTTTGAATCTGCAGGGGGCAGAGTCTGAAGAGTTGACCTCTCAAAAGTTCAGTCTGCAACCTTTTACTTTGAGAAACACCATGACACAACATGTAAGGCTTTTAAAAGTCTCCGAGGTGCATAAAAAACTACAAAAAAGCCATAAGAGCTGAGATGCAATCATTCAAACTAGCCTGTCACACTGAGCTAGGCTAGGCTAACAGGCATGCTAGTGAGAGTGCATGTAACCCAACGACTCAACATGACATGTGCTAGCTAACAACAAAGACTCTCTCTGGCTGTGATGCTCACCGCCTTCAGATCCAGCACTCCGTCCTTCGCCTCCTGCAGGAGAGTCACAAACTTGGTGGTGAGCAGTCCCAGGCTCTTCTCGTGCCTGCTGGGAGTCTGTGGTTGCAGAGAGTCTCCCACAGCAACCAGGTCTCCTCTGTTACTGGCGGACTCCAGCTCCATCATGGCTCAGAGACACACAGATACTTCCCCTCCTGACTCTGCCTCCACCGACCAAACACCAGCCAGAGAGCCCAGGAAAACAAGCCCCACCGCCGCAGTCAGATTAACACAAGGCTGGGGAAGTGTGCAAGTCAAATAACAGGTGTTTGATGAGCTAGACCGGCCTGGTTTGCTCCAGATTACTCCACTACACCGAGCTGAGCTGAGCTGAGTACGGTGGTTCAATGAGAGAGCCGTTGGCCACGCTAGGTATGACGGGACGGTTCAATCTAGTGATGTGTCGTCACGAACGAGCCGGTTCAAAGAGCCGGCTCCCGTCCGAGAGACGTTTTTTTTTTTTTTTTCTTTAAGGGGACTGTTTGTAACTTTTAAGCATATAAATGTACCGGGTCGGGACACATGCGCGCTCGTGTGTGGCTGAAGTATCTGCTTCTCTGCCTACCTCGCTCAGCTCGCTCCACCTCTAGACGTGAACCCGCGCTCACTCCACACTGCAGAAGAGTTAGTTTAGCTCTGAGAATATCTAGTGAATGTACAGTGGACGTTTGTGCAGAAATAACTGCTGCAGCTCCTCCAGACCAACAGAGGTTTCCCGTGTCTTGTGAAGTGATGGAGCTCCGCAGAGAGAAACGTTATCGTGTCCGACCGGGTGCCGGTGTCTTCCTGCTCACTCCTGGTACATGTCCACAGGGGCGTTTTTTATCACGTGTGGACGCGACGCTTCCCAACATTGGACGCTTGGTGTGCTGTCCCTAGAAACAAGACACTCGGCTCCTGATTGGACGAACGCTTTCCCGCCGTTGGCTGCTGCTCCCAGCTTTCAAACTGGAACCAGTATGGAGGCTCGTTTGGAAACTTTCTTCTCTTATTTCACGTAAATAGTTCACTGAAATGTGTTTCTGAAAACATTTGAGGCAAGAAATAACCCATGCAGTTGCTGAATCTGTCTTTATTTTGGATCGACAACGTTTAGTTTAAAAGATTATCGGGAGTTTGGAGAGGCGGCGAGTCGCGTCGGACGCCCGTGATTTGCATAAAGTAGCCAGGACCTCAACTTTATGCAAATAAGGAGCGGGCGTCTTGACGCCTAGTCTCTCGAATCGCGATGCCACGCTACCAGAATGCATTGCGCGGCTGCTTGCATAGACAATGAATGGGGAGCGTGGAAAGCACAGAGCCTGTGGACACGTACCGTGTCTCCTCACGGTTTTGAGCAATGCTGGCGGTCTACAGGTACAGTGCGGGAGGGAGAGGAGGAGAGAAAGAGAGAGAGGAGTGCGGTGCGCGAATAGCAGACAAGATGAGTGACAGTCGGAAACGAAGCAGCATGTAAAATTATGATATCCTGGAAAATTATAAGGTTTAGTATATTTATATTGAATAATTTAAGTGATATATGTGCACACATACTAATCATAGGTCAAAACAGCGCTAAATTTGGCTGAAATATATAAGGCAGAAGTGATAAAATGAAGAGCCGTTTGCGAGCCGAAAGAGCCGGCTCTTCTTTGGTGAGCTGAGCCAAATGATCTGGCTCACTAAAAAGAGCTGAAATTCCCATCACTAGTTCAATCGTCGCAGGGAGCGTCTGTAAATACTCATATCCATTCAAAAGCGTGTTACAAAAAAACAACGGTGTGTTTGTCAAAACTTGTAATGTAAATAAATTGTTTCTAATCCACCGATTTATTATATCGTGGATAAATATTAATGGGCTGCAAGGATTATGGTGGTGGTATTTTCTTGTGAAATATGTAAGGGTTATCCGGATGTATGTGGGAATGATACTTTGTAGACGCTCCCTTACCTACTCAAACTTGAAAACACACGGACGCGCGTATGGGCGTGTGAGCGTACATGCACACACACACACACACGCACACACACACAGACGCACACGGTCAACAACATACTCACAGACAAATCCAATAAAAAATAATAATATATATAATACATAGACCATTTGATCTATGTAATATAAGTGAGTACAAACCTTAAAAAAAAGTTTAAATAAATGGCTGGTAGAGGAAGTTTTGAAGATAACCATATTAAAAAACAAACAAGCTTCCAACATTTATTTGCTTACTCAGGAACTTCAAAAGGAGCCTAATGGAATTTAACCTGTACACACTGTACATTTAATCTTCAAAGATTCAACTTAATTGATTTGGTAGACATGGATCTAGTGAACTGAGATACTGACATAAATTACTTGGAATTAAAGTTATGCTTTAGTTTATTCTGTTTTGAGTGGGCTACATAATAGAAGTGACGGGTCTGAATGAGCTGATCAGGAATCTACAGAGATGATGGAGTGAAGCTATGAAATCTAATTATTATGTTGTTGTTTTTATGTTTTATTATGCCGTTATTATTAATTTATTTATTTATATTTATTATTCGGTTATGCTAGTTGTAGTAGTCAGGTATATTTATAATGCCTTCCAATATTCTTTATATTGTGTATTATATGGATATATTTCTCTAGTTTTGATATGTACATTTTATTTACCGTTCCGATGCATTGCCTGATAATCTGCTGCTGTAACACAATAATTTCCCAATTTGGGCTCAATAAAGTACATCTATCTATCTATCTATCTATCTATCTATCTATCTATCTATCTATCTATGTATCCATCTATCTATCTATCTATCTATCTATCTCTCTATCTCTCTATCTATCTATCTATCTTATGAGGTCACAAAATATTATGGATTTAATATTCATTAGGATAATTATTTATCATAATTATTTAGTGCTAGGTATTATTTACATTGGAATCACTGGTCCCACCTCCACACTCATTTGCATATAGTTCCACAGTAATTATGTCATAACAAAAATGCATTGAATAAGTGTATCTTGTCCTGATTGCTTTTAACTGGAAGAAATCCGATGCACCTACAATGGGCGCTTGGATTAAAAATATGGCACAATGTATGTCAATAGAGAGAATAACATATACCTTGAAAAACATTCTGGGTATTTATGAGGAAATATGGAAATCATTTAATGATTTCATAAAAAGTAGTGATATTGGAGAGCTTCCACAGGAGGAATAATTCAGATAGGACACGTACAAATTCACAATAGTGGTAGACCCTCAGCAGGGAATGGATTCTGTTTTTTGAAAATCTTTTTATTTTATCTATTATTTATTTTCTTTAAGACATTGTTAAAAAAAAAAGAGTATCTTGCCCTTTTTGATTCCTCTTTTGACCATCATAGACGGTTCTGGTTGTATTATGTGGTAGTACTATAGTTGGCCAGCAGGGGGCGGTAGTGTCTAAAGGAAAAACGCTCATCATTAGATTCGTGGCTCTGTAAATGTGCTTTGTAAAGAGAACAACCCACATACAATATATACGATTTGACGAATATTAAGCCTTCAGACACATACCATAGCAATTGTGATGCAAAATTGAAAAAAAAATAAGCAAACTATAGCTGAACTTCACGTCGCGAAAGTGCGTTTCCGGTCACACAGCTAATAGACACACACATGGTGGAGCAGTCAGCTGACTGAACCAAACACAGCAGCAGCGTCTCTCTGGAGCAGGACTAACAGGAAACATCACATTCATTCATTCTCAGGTAAACCTGCCGCCTATACCACTTGTATATGTTCACCAAAAACAAAGCAAACAGCAATGCTCAGCTAGACATGTCCACGACAGACTGTCTCTCTTTTATTGTTAATAGCTTCATAGCTAAACGTTAGCTACACTGCTAGCTAGCATGTAGCTACATGTAGCTACATGTACAATAACAGCTGACACTTCACAGTGATCAGCTATTAAATATGTTTATTTTAGAAACTGCAAAACATGTGTCCTCTGCTAGTTACAGTTTAATGTGCTGTAATAATAATAATGTGCTGATGTGTATGTATGTTTATATGTAATTGTATGAATATGTATATGCTTGTTTCTTTATTTTCCCATTTTATTTTATTTTTTAATTATTATTATTATGTTTTTTAATTATTTATGTTTTATTGTATTCTGCTGTCTATGATGTGAATTTCCTTGGAAAGCACTTTGTGCTCTACAAATATTATTATTATTATTATTATTATATTTATTATTATTATTATTATTATTATTATTAAGGTGTCAATGACGAGGTTGTATTGTATGGGAATGCTGTTTTCTCTGCTGTGACAGGTGGTTATCCCTCTCCCCCCCCCCCTTATATTACTTTCATTAATTTGACTTTTTCCTTCTATTTTTCAGCCGCAACCATGAAGAAGAGCAAAGGCAAAGCGAGCAGTACTGCTGAGAAGGAGTTTGTGTTTGAGTTCAGGGCAGGGAGACACAACTGTGTCCTCAAAGTGCCTCTGCAGTTTCCTGTTCAAGAGAACATCTGTGACCTCCATGGACGCCTGATGCTGCTGCATAAAATACCCTGCTACATAGAAAATGGTGAGACAAATCGATTCAAGGACCAGTCACAGAACTATTTTTATTTGCTGTGTTATCCTGCTCGCCGGTGGAGGTGACTTTGTCAAATGAAATTCATATGTTTCTTTTACATTCGTATTTCTGGGGCAATCCTTGCTCCACTTTATTAAGAGGGATTTGCAGACCCCTAACTGCAGCCATCACCCCAACCCTAACTGCAGCCATAAACTATCGCCTAAACACATTTATAAAAATCAATAATAATATCAGTCTATACAGTTGGACAGATCAGATTGTATTTATTTATATCTCTCTACATGCCTTCCTGAGAAAGAATGTATTGTCAATGTCAAAATGGAATAGATCAAGCTCATTGATTTGTGCAGCGTACTACTTGGCTTGCACAGAAATGAAAACATTTTTTAAATGACTGATTTGTTTTGCTGTGTGTGTGCACCTCTTCCTGCAGAGCTAAAAACCTCCCTTTCCAACTTCGTCGAGGGGGAGACCATCCTGGATTATGACAGAGAGGCAGAGCTGGCCCTGCAGAGACTCACAACGGGAGATGTAGATGTGAACCAGCTCACCAACGCATGGACCAGGTCTTATGTGGAGGTGATAACACATTTCAGTATGTTATACCACAAGCTCTCATATCAGTATCTACAGTATCATGGGCAGCTGTTGACAGATTTACTGTCATGATGCATTTTTAGATTTATTTGTATTTATCTACCTTTAGTAGTGTCCGTTCCGAGTGCATGCCCGTCCGGAACGGTTCGATTAATTGGCTCCTGGAAGTTCCACTTGCAGCGTTGTTGAGAACCGCGGTATGGCTGCTTCCGCTAAGTGTGAAGTTGATTGGAATAACGGTACTTGAGATATGCAAAGGGCAGTCATATATACATACACAGGCAGACATAGAATACTTCCTCTATAGTTAGATGATGTTGCTACAGCGCCATCTGGCACCAAATTTGACAGGGTCACTATTAGACATCACACAACACAAATGTGGTCGCAATAGCAGAAAGTGTTAAGGAGATATGACGTTTTTTGTAATTTAATTTCAGCATTTGAGCTAACTTTGAAGGCCAGCTATAGCAAAACTGTATGGAGCATCAACAATCCAAAAAAAGTGACGTTTTCCAGTTTGGTCCAGAGATGTTCTGTACCAAATTAGGTGACGATTGCCCAAAATTTGTAGGAGGAGTAGCAAAAAATCTGATTTGGACAACATTCACAATTTTATTTCTGAGACTTATGGTTCAAAAAATTCAGGCCATAACGTAAAGTTTATTATTAAAGCGTCACCATTTGGCCAAATTGCACCACATTTAACAATGTATTCCCTTGGGTCCCCTGCAATACACCCACCAAGTGTGAAGTCCATACCGATTATATTATATTTGATTCTATACACAAATTGCTAAAACACTTAAGGAAGATATTTCTGTGAAAAATGTCTATTATTAATGTGGACAGCTTGTTTTATTTTGGGCAGGTGTTAATTTCAGACACTGGCTGCTCAACGCACCCTGATCGTATATCCACGAGGCTACTCCGTGTTTCTGTAGTATCACAGCAGTGTTTGGAAAGTGTCCTCGAATGCTCCCGCTAACTTCGGGCCAGTCATGGATCATTACAGTAATTTAAACCAAAGTAGTGCAGTGCATCTTCAAATTGATTATTCATGAGTTTCTGAGAAAAAAAAAAATCTCATTTCATAAGCCTGCGTGCTACGTTAAATGCCTCTCCATTGCACTTTGTTACACTTTGATGCATTTCTTCCTAGAGATTCATTATGTGGCGACGGGTTACACATATTTGAGAGCAGGGTCATCACTTTTATGTTACTGATCAATACAAAACAAGTCTAGTGACACACAGAAGTGGGTTTTTCTAATTAAATCAAGAATGGTCTTCTCACCTACATATTCTTTTGATAGTGAACGTCTCTTATTTCATTTTTAAAGAACAGCAATAAGATCATTTGGATTTATACTTCAAAGATCATGGGTCTCATTCAGGGGTGATTCTAGGATAAGACCTTTAGTGGGGCTCAGCCCTCAATGAGAATGTGCCATGGAAACAGGGGTTCCTCCACCAGGACATTTTGAGTATCAAACACTTCATTTCCTGCATTCTGTTTAATTTTTATGCACTAATTTCTGCCTTTTTGGCATCAAGTTAGGACGGAAATGTCTTTATTTATGTAAAAGAAAACGCAAAATTCAGGCACCAGATGACATTCCAAAATATTCACAAAAATATAATGGAATATAATGCAGTAAGGCTCTCAGTCATTCTGTATTGCTTTTTAGGTAATTTTATGATCAAGTTTGTTTTTAAAGATCACAACTTTTGCGTGGGAAGTGGCGTACGTCTCTTTCAGGCCCCGTTTTGTGTGTACACAACAGTTATAAATGAGTCTAAACTCTGCTGTCACTTGCTCAGCAGGTGTTTATAAAAAGACAAGGGCTGCCTCAGCTCATGTTGTGAAGCCACTCTGGCCCACTTACGCTCAGGCATTTAGGCCTGGCTACCCGTTTGCATTTTACTGCAGTCACACAGGAATACACCTGGAAGTTTTCCAGTGTCCATCATGTTTGTGGCCTGAAGATGCCTGAGCCTGTATAAATAGAGGTTGTTCCAGATTCTAATACTGTCCTGTTGCTTTACTAATTATGGAGGTGGTATTCAACTGTCCTGGATTATTAAACTGAGCAAAACATTCAAAATGTGTTGACATCTCATTTGGCATTCCTCTTTTGTCTCCCTGTGACCCACAATGACAGTTTTAGTTCACACAGTGGAGCAGCCATGCAACATAGAGAAGTTACGTTTACCATTTTGCAATTATTTTCTTTCTTCTGTCCCTGCTTCAGACTACGCTGGAGCATGCTCGGCCGGAGGAGCCCAGTTGGGATGAGGACTTTGCCGATGTTTACCATGAGCTCATCCACTCCCCTGCCTCAGATACCCTCCTCAACCTGGAGCACAACTACTTTGTTAGCATCTCCGAGCTCATCAGTGAGAGAGACATGGAGATTAAGAAGCTACAGGAGAGGTTGGTATTACGGATTATTGGCTTGGATTTCCTGCTCATACTGAGTTTTGGACCTCTTGTAATCACTTCATTTCTATGTAAATGGGTCTGTACTTCAAAGGGCCAGCAGACACGTTGTGTTTTGGATTAGAACTGCTGCAGAAGTGCAGCTGTCACTTTCTTTGTAAATTCACGTGTATGGCTAAAGCTGTACTAAACTTCTGTATCCTTAGTATGCTTTCATATCCTAAACAGTTTGGTTAATTTGGACTAAGATAAAAAGTAATTATACATTGTTGCGTTTTAGTTCTGGTCCGGTTCATGGTCACACCGACCTTTTAGGTGGGATAGTGTGTTTTGCTATGTTTTACTTATTTTAGTTTTTATTTGGAATCTACTACAATAGACGGAGTAGGACTTACGCCCAATACACCTCTGGTTCAGTCCTTTTGTGTTGACGCGCACACATGCACCCATAGTTAACAGACGTTTTTTTTGCATAGTTTATACAGATCGGAATATCAATCTGTTTGTGATCAGATGGAAGATTGATGGATTTAATAGTAGCCTTTGACTTTGTATCTATTGGTCCGTTTTGCTTTCACACCACAAATGCACCCCAGACTCCCCTTTTCAGACGATCTCAGTTTGATTGACAGCTTCCACACCAGTAACAACCAGACCAAACGGGCGAATGCACAAGAGTTAGTTTGAAACAAACCAAACAGGTTAGGTGTGAAAGCACCCAGAAAACGTATAAAACACCCAGACACGGCGGCAGACAGAAATCCATGGGCGGGCATTTGATTTCCGTTAGCAGGCCCAATGTAGGCTAAACATAAGTGGCAGTGCTGGTACGTGAGTGTATTGATCAGACTGATTATACAATTCTAAGCACATCCTTCCAATCTATACGTAGCATGCGCGTCTACATTTTCACTAATCAGGAAACAACATAGGTGAAGTCATTACCAGTTAATATAGGCTATTCAGCAGCTCAGTGAAAACGCTAATTTCAGGGGCGCTGCTAAGATGTGGGCACAGTTTCAAACCAGCAGAGTACAACAAGTAAACATGACATAAACAGTGGGGCTTACCTGGACCTCTGTAGAGGGTCCGGGGGATCCTTGGAGCTCTAGTTTGATGCTTTTTTATGCACTTTGACACCTTATTTACATTCAAAGTACATGTATTAATCATTTGAAAACCTGAAAAGTGCACCTCAAAAACTGGTCTTTATTTCCAGATTAACTATGAATTGTGATGTAAAAAATATGCACGCTCTGCCACTTCTCCTCTACTGTAACTTGTAGGGCTGTACCCAATAGTTTGCAGCTTCAAAGCTTTATTCGCACAGAAAATCCTTTTGCCTTATTATTCCTGTTATGGAAAATCAAGTATTATCTTTCTTTTTCTTAAGTCATCCAGCCTATGGTTTTCTCAATTTGTGTTGGAACAATATTTCAATCACCTGTCATGAATGTAGACCTTTTCATTGCCATTCTGTTGCTAGGGCAACAGCTTTGGTCCAAGTTTACTTCCCGTCAGCTACTGCATTAACAAACATCGCAACATGAAATACAAAGGGCCCATTTAGAATGTTTATGTTGTCAAGTTTGGAAAGGTCCATGTGATAGTCTATTTTATTGCATTACAACCTGGAATTTAAATTGATTTTTATTTTGATTTTTTTATAATGGACCTAAACAAAATAGTCAAAATTGGCGAAATTAAATTATTTTTTAGAATTTTTTAAAACTTTTTTATTTTTCATTTCACTTCATCAATTTTGACTATTTTATGTAGGTCCATTATATAAAATCCCAAGAAAAAAATCTATTTAAATTTCAAGTTGTAATGCAACCAAAGGGGGTTAATACTTTTGCAGTCTAATCAAATCAGTGAATATGTTTCTGTCTGGCAGGCAAGCCGCTGAAATGGACAAAGTGATGCATGAGTTGGGAAATACTCTGAGTGACCAGGATGTAAATGCAGTTGCCTCTCAACACTTTGATGCGCAGCAGGTAAAAAAAATAAGTTAGGGTGCTCTGTGGCAGTGTTAAAAGCAGGTGCACCTTGATCCCTGTACAAAGTTATCATTTCACCACAGACATTTCAGGGGATTCAGTCAGAGAATTTTCCATTTACAAATTCAGATTTGCCCTAGCCTGCTCAGTCTAAATATGTTGTTGTCATATTAAAGTTCCTTAATGTTTGACTTTGTCTTCTTTGAGCAGGTGTTGGAGAACAAGTGGGCCAGCGAGCTGAAGCAAGTTTCTGGCATTCAAAAGCACGAGTATCAGGAGTGGGTCATCAGTCTTCACCAGGACCTGCAGAAATCTAACAACAGCAGCCAGATTAAGTGAGTTAGTTTGCATGTGAGACAACAGACTCATATTAACATGTTGTATGTGTGTGAATACTGAAGCATGAGCTTTGTTTGTGTATCCATATCTGATACCTGTAGGCTTACTTTACACCCATGTGCAGCTGAACAGGCTCTTTCGTCTGACTTTGCACTTTCAAATCTTGGGGTAAAGCAATAGTTGATCCAAGATAATGAACGCCAGAGTCGGGTCTCTGGAGCTAGGTTCCTTACTCTTGTTTGAAAAAGAAAAGCTGCAGTTCAGACACAGGTGAATGCAATGTGCCGATGTGGCAGCTTGGAGTGGCATTGTCAAAAGGCAGCAAGAGAACGTCACTTCATGATCTTTATTCACTGACAGTGTGGCATCGGTTGGTTGGTTTAAGGTCAGCTGAAGTTTATTTTTACGGTGATTTAGCATGGCAGTAGAGTAAATATTAAACCTCAAAACTTACATTGATATAATAGGGTGATTCAAAGAGGGATCTAAATAATCAGAGGAACTTCTTAAAACGGCATGAAACTGACTAAATAAAATGCTTTAACCATTTCCACTAGGGATGCACCGATCCAGCTTTTTCAGTCCCGATACCGATACTGATACCGAGTACCGATCCGATACCAGTGTTTAATCAATAAGTGACTGGATCATTCTTTTATGTGTAAGGAAACATCAGGCTTGACTTAAACATTGCTTTCCTAACTTTGTAAAACAAAATGTAACAAATAAGTACATGGATATAAATTGACTTAATTGTATTAAAATAATAAACACTGGCAACTTGGTAAAATGTCTTCAAAATTAACAGTGTAAACCTTTTTAATGCAACAACAAATTGGTCAAAACTTAAACAGGAATTAAAATTCCAGTCTATTATGTATATAGTATATGAACATAAAATATAATTGAATAGATCAGCCCCATTGTCACCGATACCCGATCCAGCTATTTGAGTCAGTATCAGCCCAATATCCGATCCGGCGCGTCCCTATTTTCCTCCCTTATTTTTCAAAGAACATTTTGTCTTTTTTAGCTTTTCAGCTGAAAGAAAAAATCTAAAAAGATTAATTTGAGGTGCAGCTCAGCACTGTGTCAAGTTGTTCTTGTCATAAATCAGAAATGAACATGAATTAATGAATTAATTTAAATAAATTGTAAAAGTGTATAACGGCTTAGAACATTATGATGGAAGTATATTATGGCCATTTCCATGTTCACTTATGTCTCATAAGTTGTTGAAGCATTTTTTGGGTTGATACCATTTGTTAAACAGATTTGGTGCTAAATTTAACCATTTTTTACCACTCGAGAATTGATAAAAAATTATCAATAATCCCTCCAAAATACCACATTAAGACACCAAGACATTGAGGAACACCGTACAAAAAGCCATGCTGCGATTTGCTTTCAAAAACTTTTGACATTTAGAGATTTCTGCAAGAATTGCATTTTTTGGTCATTGGATGGCGAGCACTTCTGTTCTGAAAACTGCTCAGAAACCCCCTTATTGTCAATCTACCTGGGAAAGCCATCCACCCTCTGAATGCCCTAGGATGAGGCTGTGATTATCCTAGAGGTCACCACAGATCATTTTAATACAGTGATGTCAAGTTAAAAAAAGAATGGTCTCACTACAATGAAATGGCTATTATGAGGACTAACATCATTACACATGAATACAATATGACTCATTGGATCCACAAGAGGCTCAGCTCTCCAGTCATACCCAATTTATGCAATTCCAGGACTGTTTATGGATCTCAGTATGCAGAAATATTCAAATACACCATTTTAGAATAGGCTAAAATAACACATTTATACTGCATGCATAAAACTGCATGGTTTTTGCCCCGAACTGTATGGGATTAGCATAAAGTGTGCATGTCTGTAAAGGGGAGACTCGTGGGTACCCATAGAACCCATTTTCATTCACATACCTTGACGTCAGAGGTCAAGGGACCCCTTTGTAGATCGCCATGCCAGTTTTTCCTCACCAAAATGTAGCGTGACTTAATAACGTTATTTAACGATCTTCCTGAAATAATAGCATGTACCAAGGGATTCCTTAGGTTTTCTAGTTTCATATGATACCAGTCCCTTCACTCTAGCTCTGAAAAAAACCCTGAAAACTGAAAAAAGTAAAGTCAGCCGAGGGCGTCGGCAGCGCCCTCAAGGAGTGGAGGAGGTTAAATATCTCTCATGCGAATTATGCTCCTGTAACCGTCTCACTAAATCCTGACTAGAGGTCAAACTGACCCTTAACTAACAGGATCTCAACAGCTGCACTTCTTCAGCAGTTCTAATCCAAAACACAACGTGTCTGCTGGCCCTACAGACCCATTTACATAGAAATTAAGTGATTACGAGAGGTCAAAAACTCATCTTAGTTTGACTGATGCTCGGCTTTGCAGCATCGGTTATGACTGGCATCTTTGGATATGAAGTGGACAAAAATCTAATAGTGGTTAGCAGTAATGTGGTCCCGCAGAGTAGTGGTTTAAATTCAGGTCCTACACTCCTCTGCATATATTGGATATTCCATCAAAACACAGATACCACCAGGACCTGTATGCTAAGAGCTTCTCAGACAATGTGCTGACCCTGCATCAGTTTTTTCTTAAGGATGAATATCATTATCTTGTTATGTGTTGGTGGAATTTAATACTTCTACATCAGCACTTTTAAAGCTGTAACCCAGGAATTCAGGTTGGATTTTTGATTCCCTTGATATTGTTTATTCATTTTTGTAAATGAAGTGCTGAAACTAAACATTTAATCCTTATAACTGAAACATAACCAACTTGTACTACATTATTTCTTGGTTTATTGTCCAATAAGTACACACAGAAAACTGCTCCAGAATGGGTGGGTTTTTCTTTTAAAAACATGTGAAAAGTGCCTTATCTGTTCAATAATGTCTTTTTCCAGGCAGTATAAACATCATTTTAGAAAATATAAAAATGTAATGTCTGCCCTTCACTGTAGATTTTTCTTGGGTTGAAACTCTTCAGGTTTTGTCAGCTCCTGAGCCTACAACCCAGATGTACTATTCTGGATAGACACCTTTACTGAGTGATATGTTTGTATGATTGATTTCCAGTGAGGAGATTAAGGTGCAGCCCAGCCAGCTGTCGGAGCAGGCAGATTCTGGAGCCAGGATGTTTGAGGAGCAGCCTCAGCTGGAGGAGAGTTTTACTATACACTTAGGTGCGTGACAGGTGTCATTTTAGTAACCATGTTCATAAAACACTTTATTGCATTTGACTTCTGGTAGTATAAGTCTAAATATTTATGGAAAGCAGTTATAAACTACTGTACAATGTATACTACTTTCTGATTAATGTGCGTATCTGTATATTGTGTATTTATTTTATATATAAAAAGAAAGATATATATATATGTGTGTTTGTATATACACCGATCAGCCATAACATTAAGACCACTGACAGGTCAAGTGAATAACATTGATTATCTCGTTACAATGGCACCTGGCAGTGGGGGTGGGATATATTAGACAGCAAGTGAACATTTTGAACTTTGTGTTGGAAGCAGAAAAAATGGGCCAGCGTAAGAATGTGAGCGACTTTGACAAGGGCAAGATAGTGATGGCTAGACGACAGGTCAGAGCATCTCCAGAACTGCAGCTCTTGTGGGATGTTCCCGGTCTGCAGTGGTCAGGACCTACCAAAAGTGGTCCAAGGAAGGAAAACCGGAGTACTGTTGACAGGGTCGGACTCAAGGCTCATTGATGCACGTGGGGAACGGAGGCTGGCCCGTGTTGTCTTATCCAATAGAAGAGCTACTGTAGCTCAAATTGCTGAAAAAGTTAATGCTGGTTCCCATAGAAAGGGGTCAGAACACACAGTGCATCGCAGTTTGTTGCGTATGGGGCTGCATAGCCGCAGACCGGTCAGGGTGCCCATGCTGTCCTAATGTTATGGCTGATCAGTGTATATGTATGTAATATATACGTATATATGTGTATTGTGTATCTGTGTATCTGTGTATGTATATGTATACATTAGGGCTGTCAATCGATTCAAATATTTAATTGTGATTAATTGCATGATTGTCCATAGTTAACTGAGATTAATAGCAAATTAATAACACATTTTTTATCTGTTCGAAATGTACAAAAACATAGATTTGTTAAGTATTTAATACTCTTTTCAACATTGGAGTGGACCAATATGCTGCTTTATGCAAATGTATATATACTTTTATTATTGGAAATCAATTAACAACACAAAACAATGACAAATATTGTCCAGAAACCCTCATAGGTGCTGCATTTAGCATAACAAATATGCTCAAATCATAACATGGCAAACTCAAGCCCAACAGGCGACAACAGCTGTCAGTGTGTCAGTGTGCTAATTTGACTATGACTTGCTTAAAGGTGCATATGATTATCATAAAGTGGGCATGTCTGTAAAGGGGAGACTCAGGGGTACCCATAGAACCATTTTCAGATCAAGGGACCCCTCCTTTGCGACGCTTAAGTATGACATATACATACATACAGTACCACATTGGTACCAATGGATCCCTCAGGTTTTCTAGTTTCATATGATGCCAGTATCTTCACTCCAGCTTTATAATTGAGCCCACCATAACCTAAAAACCGCAAGTTGCGTTAATGCGTTACAAAAATGTCTATGTGTGATCAGGAGCACAACTGAAGACGATGCACAACCTGCGGCTGGTCCGGGCAGACGTGCTAGACTTCTGTAAGCACCGGCGGCACGGCAGCGGCGGAGCAAAGCTCAGGCGGCTGCAGACGGCCCTTTCACTCTACTCCTCCTCACTCTGTGGTCTGGTGTTGTTGGTCGACAACAGGGTCAACTCCTACAGCGGCATCAAGAGAGGTCAGGGGACATATTTATCTTCATAGAGATGTTGTCACTAGGACAACCTTGTTGTTGTTTTGTAGAAAGATGAGAGTTTGCATTTGACCATCTCTTGCTGGTTGTTCAACTTGTTTACATTTTCTACAATAATTCTAGCAGTGCTTTATGTTTTTGCACCATTGAATGTAACATTTTGTTTGGTTCTACTCACAACTCCCTCTGATTATCTCTCACTTTTACTGTGAGAATAACACTATAAATCACTTAAAGAGGAGTGAAAGTCATCTTTAAAGGATTTGTTTAAAGACTAGGCACTCCATTCACCTTTAGTTGGAGTACAGTATGGAGACATAGTAACACAGAAGAGCTCTGGCTGGATATTATAAATTATATATAACTTTAACTTCATGCATCATTTCATCCCTGTCCTGTTCTGTTCTGTGTTGACCCCCAGACTTTGCAACTGTGGCAAAGGAGTGCACAGACTTCCACTTTCCCTGCCTGGAGGCGCAGCTGGACGAGGTGCAGCAGGTGGTGCTCTATGCCAGAGCCCAGCGGAGCAGCAAGCAGAAAGAACAGCCTGGTTAGACTTTTAGCTGCTTCCATTACAGCTAGAATGTAGACAGAGCATTCAAAGAGGATTAGAAAGAGAAAAAAAGCAATACTGGTGAGACTGAGACTTCCACGAATCTCATCCTGGATATGCATTTCACCAGGAAATACAGCCAACTATGCATTACAAAATGCTTTAAGTGTAAATTCTTAAAGGTGTTTCATTTCCATTTTTTTCAAATGGAAATATCCACTTAGCCGTGAGCAAAAAGCAGTGACGTAGTTTATCAAAGTAAGCTAATCAATGAGGTTATGAACTTAAAGAGTTAGTTCAGATTTTTTGAAGTAGGGTTGTATGTATACTCCAGTGGTCTGCGAGGTAAAATTATTATTTTTGTGAATGGAGTCTGGTGGCTTTGAAGTGAACGATATAACGGCTTCAGTTCCCCGGCGTGGTAAAGCGGCTGTAGACGGGAGCAGTAGAAAAACGTATTTTAGCCACCTCAAGAAAAAAATCAGTTGAGTATGATATATTTAGAATTTTTTTTTTTCCGGGAATGTTGCCACAGACAACCAGTTTGTTATACTGCAAATATATATATATATATATATAAATATTGCAATACTTTCATCAGTGGGCCATAGGCTCAATCACTTTTGTGTTACCCCCTTTGGCAACAGATAGTGACTTAATGGACATTTGATTATATAAAAATCTTTGAGATTGCCACTTAAACTAATATTGTTGATCACAGCCTTGTTTAGCAGTGCCACAGAGACACAAAGCTACAAGATACAAGTGGTTGTAGGATCTTAAGAGTTGTTTGTTTTGCCTATGTTCCTCTCAGCATACAGAATATACTGAGGTTGAAGTTAAGCTCTAATTTACCTGGTTTGATGTTTAGCAAGGCAAGAAATAAAACCTATATCTCTTACATGAGAGTAAAATTCAAGCTTTGCAGTACAGAAACATTACACTGCAAAAGATTTCACAGAGTTGGAGAATGTCAGCGACATGCCGTCAGTATGAGTGGGGGATTTTATAGTCAGGAAGTAGAAGACACTTTACATTACTGCCACCGCATTGACGGAAAAACTGTGTCCAGATCCTTATCACAGCATAGGTTGAGTGGTTCATGGAGTAGAGCTGTATATAGAAACATTCTTTCTAGGTTACAAACCTTTCCAGGAAAGTCAGAGCTGTTTTTACATACTGATTTTCATTGTATTTTTCAATGTTTATCCTTACAGAGATTCCGAGGAATGGAGGCGACGATAAGAGCAAAAATCTCGAAAGAAATCCATCTAACATTTTACCAGGTAATGGTTACAATATATTTTGTACACTGACTCCTATTCAGATTAAGAGAGTAAAGAATCACTGATTCGTTGATTCATTCCACATTGTTCATCAGTATTATTTTTCGACCACACTAGTTCTACATAATGTTTTCTCAATATCGCACTCTGTACCTGCTGCGTCTCTCTCAAGGTGAGTTTTACATCTCGCGGCACTCCAACCTGTCAGAGGTCCATGTTGTCTTCCACCTGTGTGTGGACGACAACGTGCGTTCAGGGAACATCACGGCCCGGGACCCGGCCATCATGGGCTTGAGAAACATCCTGAAGGTCTGCTGCACACATGACGTCACCACCGTCACGGTCCCTCTGCTGCTGGTCCACGACATGTCGGAGGTAAGAGTCGCTGAGAGCACTGTGAATGCTCGCTTGTATGGATGATGTTGTAATATGCACGTTGTTTATCCACCAGACTCCACACACACTCACACACTTCATAATGATTATAATAATGTAGTAATGTGATGCTTCAAGGGAATAATTAAACCCATTGAAAATTCAGTTATCGTCTCACCCCCATGTTTGTTCAAACATTGTTTAAGTTTGTAGGACCAACAAACATACAGTGAGTCAGTTCTTCAGCAACCTCCAGGTCTAAAAAGTGAAGCCAATGCTGAAGTGCCTTAAACTTGCATTCTTTCTAATAGCCAGCAGGGGGCGACTCCTCTGGTTGCAAACAGAAATCTGATTCTATAGAAGTCTATGAGATAATTGACCCTATTTCTCACATGATTTATTACCTCAGTAAACATGAGTTTATGGTCTTAATTGCTAGTTTCAAGTCTTCTTCAATACAGATGATGTTCATTTAGTAAATTATGGTCCCATTTAGAGTCAAATAGACCATAAATCAGGGTATGCTTTTGGGAATGGGTACCTTGTGATTGACAAGTCGCTATCACAGCGTTCAGCTGTACTTAGCTCCACTCTCTCGTGTCACTTCTGGTTGCAAAAAAACAAGGTGGCGATGGCCAAAATGCCGAACTCGAGGCTTCAAAATGGCAGTCTACAAAACAATGAGTGATGTCACGGTCGGTGACTACATCCAGCCACCAGGGGGCGATAAATATGTTTTGTCTTCACGTTTGGGAGCTGTCATGTCGTCATCTTTATGTACAGTTTATGATGGAAATAGGTAGCTAAAGATAATGGATAAACAGTTAAAATAAACTAAAAGTAAGTAGTAACTTTTGCCACTCCAAGTGGTAGTAGTAGGAATGCAAACCAAGCACAGGTCAATGCTGATGTTGGTGAACTCCCAAGAGTTCAGGGGTTACTTTCGGCTACAGAACATCACCCCAGGCGCTTATATGGAGTCAGTGTTGCTCAACGACACCTCAGCTGGGTAGATTCAGCTCTTGAACCTTCATCTTTAACCGTATCAGCATAATCTTCTATCTGCTTTGGTCTTGTACCTCTGTGTTAATCCCAAATAGTGTGGGATTGTTTGTGGTAGACACTACACGGTGAAGAAAACCTGCTGGCTACACAAGTTTCCGTGTCCCTAACTGATGGCATATTCCCAGTTTCTTCCCTTTCATTCTGCCACTGCTTGTTTTATGCGCTGCATCCTCAGCTGTGGTCTGGCTTGTCAGGCACTGTCTGTGAGTTCAGCCTACAACTTAACATTTCCCAGGTTTAAACTCAGGAGGGCAAAGTAGAGAGTCGTGAACTCTTGTGTTTACTTAGTACCTCAGAGTGTATGTGCAGCAGCACTCTGTCCTCTCACACAGTAGAGTAGAGTTACAGAGGGAGCTTTCAGTGACTGATGAACTGAGCTTAGCCAAATCTCCAAATCACAATAAGGTGGATTTTTTCTTTTATATGTGGAAATTGGAAAATCTTTTTTTTTCTTTTTTTTGGTCTGCTGGATATTAATGGGAAAGGGATTTTCTTTCAACCTGAAGAGCAGCTCCTCGATAGTTCTTCAAACTGAATAAAAATTAAAACATAATGAACTGAGAATCCCATAAAATGGAAAGTAAATTCTCATCAAGCCTCTGTCTGGCGTGCACTCACGCCACAACATGCCCGGCGCAGTTTTTTCTTCTCATGTCTAATCAGGAGTCTTTGTTTCCATAACCAAAGACTTGTAGCTTTTGAAGCCTCAGGAACCAGAGGAACTTTAAGTGATGGCTTCTGGTTCCACATCAAAACCTTCCGTCTGTCATCTTCCTCTCAGTCTTGTTTGCTGTTTCGTGGAGATGTTTGCCTGTTTGTACAAGCCCTATTCTTGTGTTTTGGCGTTGAAAACAACTGCCATAGTTTGTCTGTTTGATGAACTGTAGGCTGCAATCAAAACATAACAGGGCTGCGCCTCTGATTCTTATTTTTGGATGTTTTTCTTTTTTCTGCCTGAGCATTTAAGACTTTGATGAAAAAGGAACCCAGAAGAATTGTTTAATTACACTATAATACAGAGAGAAAATTGAAAACTCTGCTAACCAATTTAGAATGCCAGTTTCCAGACAGTGACACTTATGCAATTTGACAACCGTTATGTTCATTTTCCTGGTTGTAAGAAATGCATCTTCTTGCCTCAATTGCAAAAAACTCTTTAAGTATACCATCCTATTGTTTATGCGTCAAAGACCCATTGCTCAAGCCTGTGCAGTTTTATCTCGAGGGCAAACCAGTTAGTGGGTGACGCAGTTCACGCGGGTCTAAACACGGGCCTCGATGACGCCAGTTCATGGATTCAGTTAGTTGATTTGAAATGGGTGCGACATATTTGTTAGTGGGAGAAAGGCTTTGTGTGTGTGTGTGTGTGTGTGGGGCAGAGACTCAACCTAGCTGATGCTGTGAGCAAAGGTTGACTGTAGAGATGAGTGCCTGCTGAGGTCACACTGTGTGCAGCCAGCAGCCTGGAAGCAAACACACTTCTTTTAATTATAAAGCGAGGAATCTTTGTCTATCTGTCTTTCTGTATGTCCTTTGCATATCTCGAGAACCGCTCATCTGATCTACTTCACACTTGGTGGTTGTATTGCTGGGGACCCAAGGGAGTGCAGTGTCAAATGTGGTGCAATTTGAGTAGATGCTGGCACTATAGCAAATTCATTTTACATTTTGTCCTGTAACTTATGAACTGTAACTCTCAGAAACAAAATGTTTCTCCTTTTCCTGGATCCTGTGGGTCCAGACCATAGATGTGTTATAAAGAGAACTGGATACAGCGTTGGAGGCGGGCTACCGTTCATTCCTATGATAGTTGCTCAGTGGCGTATGAAGCCACATCTATGGTCATGGCCCGACTGCCGAGTGATGAAGTACCCGGATCATCCGGCGATCTTCCGCATCCATTGGGCCCAAAGAGCAGGCGCAGTAGCGTTTCCTTTAACTCCGCCTCCCAGCCCTTGGTCCAGCCTCGGTCTGTGTCTCATTCACATGAACGGAGGAAGGGAAATAACTCTGGATTCGGTTATTAGTGCATTTTGCAACTTTTAGGACCTAATGATTTAAATAAGGGCTATTCAAGTGTTCATACTGGGAAGTTGATTTACCGTTACAGACTTTTCTTTCCCAATATAAGTCTAGGAACAAGTCTTTTGGGCCCAACAGCATCAATTGACAGACACAGAAGTTGTAATTCCACCAGTTGGCCACTACATTTGGAGCCTGGTCCAGACGAATCTATCCATGTAGGCTACGCCCATTTGCTGCTCCTCCTACAAATTTTGAGCAATCTCGCCAAATTTGGTACAGAACATCTTTAGACCAAGCCGGAAACAGTTACTTTTTTAGATTGTTGATGTCCCATACAGTTTTCCTCTAGTTGGCCCTCAAAGTTACCTCAAATGCTCTGTGCAGAGCTTATATTACGAAAAATATCATATCTCCTGAACGCTTTGTGCTATTGCGACCACATTTGGTGGACACGTGTAGATATGATGTCTGAGTGACCGTGACACATTTGGTGCCATTAGGCTATTAGGTGTTCCTGTAGCAGCATCATCTAACTATATATTAAGGAATCTCTGTCTGATTGTGTATGTATGTATGACTGTCCTTTGCATATCTTGAGAACCGTTCAGCCATACCGCGGTTCTCAACAACGCTGCAAGCAGAACTTCTGAGGACCAAGCAATTGGCCCGTTCTGGACGGGCACGTGCCCCGAACGGGCACTGCCCTAGTAAAACTAAAGGGGCACATTTGGTGTGTAGATACAGTTGCCTGACAAGAGACTTTGCATTTGACCTCGTCAATATGTCATATATATACAGTATCTAATTTACACACCTGTGGAAGACTAGGTAGGTATGCAAAGTATCACAATTTTAACTGTTAACTTTTTGATTTTTATTCTGATTTCTCTTCTCTCTCTGCAGGAGATGACCATACCGTGGTGTCTAAAGAGAGCAGAGCTGGTATTCAAATGTGTTAAAGGTAAGATGAAATTCTTTTTGGTTAAGGAATTATTTTTTGAGAAATTATGATACCCGGACACACATCGACACTGTTAGAAGAGCAAGTTACATTAACCCCTTGTATGTTCCCCATTCTGCTGTATATTGGCGTATATTTTCATAAATGACTATCCAAATGTGAACAGCATGACTTGTGATGATATGCAGTAATTCCAGCTGACGTTTGATAGCAGAGATCTGTCAAGCCCAAGTCTACAGCCTTTTTTTTTTTTTTTAAACACAAGGTCTTGTTTTCATTCCCTCACAGTCAAAGAGCAAGAGATTGTTTTTTTTGGAGCTGAACTCACTCTTTGAAGAGATAGACTTACCAGCGTGTCCACTGACAGTGTTGTACATTTTACATAATGCACAGCTGATGAAGAAAATGTAATATGTGGTAACTGAGAGACACAAGCCCACATAGGGCGATGCGGCACCGCCCTGAAGGATAGCTGTGCATGTGATTATCATAAAGTGGGCTTGTCTGTAAAGGGGAGACTCGTGGCGTTTAAACGAATTTGGGATAACACGTTATTATCGCGTTAACTTTGACAGCCCCACACTGAACATTTGCTTTTTTTATTTGCAGGCTTCATGATGGAGATGGCTTCATGGGACGGAGGAATATCACGCACAGTCCAGTTTCTAGTGCCAAAGGTGACAGCAGAGTGTATTACCTATATTTTTGATTTTGCAACTTTTAGCTGAGGCGATGAACAATTATTATTTTTTGAGTAATTGCTTGCCTACAAATATCTCTGTTAATTCAACAGAAATGTATACTTGAGGCCTTGCATGTACACAACATCACACATGGCCTTGCTGTACGTAGCTTTGAACGCAGGCAAAGAAGAGAGACTGTTTAAAAAGCATGCCATAAATCAGAGATTATAGAGCTTTAGGTTCTCTCGACCAGTGTTTACACTACTGTGATGAAAGAAAGCTCAGAGACTCATCCATTTAGCTGTGTGATAAGCAATTGGATTAACGTGTAGCTGGGGTAGCACTGAAGCGTAATATTGAACTTCAGGTCTAACCTTATGTCAAAGGAAAAGGAAAAACATCAGGTTTTCTGTCATATTTCCGAGTAGTTGTGACTTCAGCGCTGGATGAAGCTTAACTGTTATTTTATTTTGGGCTTATCTGGATGTTGTATGCCTATAGCTTTTGTGGTTTGTCAGGAAGGCAGCAGAGCTTATAGCACGATCTCATGTTGACAGGTTAAGACGATAAAACCAGCGGCATCAAAGGACTCCGACTGTATTGGCTTCCCGTCAGCTACATGCTCAGACACCATTCAAAATAGCACCTCTGAATCAACATTGTTTTCTGTGCCTCAAAGAGACGCGTTGGCTAAATATACGCTCCGTGTTTGCGTGCGGATGAATGATGCGTGAATGCTTAAAGATTAATACTTAACATTCTTATTTGACGGGTGGCGATGCTTAGAGTGACACAGTATGTTCCCCTGTTAAAGTCACAGCTGCCGGAGCTCACATCATTTCAGCGTCTTGACTACTGTTCCCTCAGGGGGGAAAAAAAGACCCTGTGATGTTGAACTAAAGGACACCGCAGGAGCTGTTAACACTTGGCTGTACGCAAACAGTCCAGATGTATTTTTGTTGTCGTGGGCACAATTTCCAAAAGGTTTCAATGTGTACAAGAGGTGTTGTTTTTCACATTGGTGCTGCACAAATCTCTGTCCCTTGCTGCTCACTAATCCTGGCTGTCTTTGTGTCTCTTTTGTATTGACAGAGTATCTCAGAGGAGATGTTCTACCAGCTGAGCAACATGCTGCCTCAGATCTTCCGCGTTTCCTCCACCCTAACTCTCACCTCAAAGCACTGATGGATAGAGATGCACCATGTTGCATCCTCAAGGCATTCGGACTTAATTCATTTATTTTAACAATTACACAGACAAAGTTATTTTCTTTGTCTTTTTTTTTAGGACCTGTAGATTAAAAGAGTGGAGATTTAGAGGAGAAGTAGCACATAGGCCCCATTCATTCGAATGGGGTCAACATAATATGGTGGCATTAAAGCACTTACAGTAGAGGTGCAAAGAGGATTTTAAATGAAAAGAGACATTTGTATGCAATTGGTGAGCCTCGTTATTTTTTTGCACCTTCCAAAGCTACACGCGCTGTAAATACGTCTTACCAAAAGAGGACTGGATTCAGTGGCTCATCACCAAAGCAGCTGCTGCAATGATCATTTCAAGCCTCCGGGGTGCGGTTCTGGTGACAGAGTTTTATTACATCAGCCGCCAGTGGTGCAAGTATTCCAGTTTTCCTTTAAAGCTGCAATCTGTAACATCCCGCACGTTTGAGCTACAGCATAATGGTAGTAGAAGGGAGCCAGCAAACTGGGGAAACTCTTGCTAGATTGTTGAGGTTAGGCATTGACCTTGAATGGTTAAGGTTAGGCATTGAATTCGAATGGCTGAAGTTAGAATAGGTTGCCGGGCAGCGAGCCTCACGTGTTTGCTAGTTTTTGCAGATCTCAGATCAGATTTTGCAATTTGCAGGCTCCCTCCTAGACCCAGCATAATGGAGAATGTTGCATTGGTGAAGTTTTAACTCGCTGTGAAAATGCGATCAATGGAGCAGATGAAGTAGATGTGAAAATGCAGTGATGAAGCTGGATAGAACCGGCACTGGCAATTGACCGATCCTAAGTCCCCCCCCCCCCAGTTACTGTTGCTGGGTCGGACAAGCTTGATGAAAAGAAACATACTTCGGGGCAGCATGTAGCAGATAATATTACAAAAAGGAACAAAAGCAGACGAAATCATGCAGGTTCACCAGAAACTCAGAACTCCAGTGGGTCCTCCAGCCTCCTCCAGCCAGGAGCAGAGCTTCGCCTCGCTGGAGGGAAGGGAGGCACGAGAGAACCAAAACCAGGACCCTGCTGCAGTAAAATTTGAGTTTTTTTAAAGGGACTCCGGTGCTCGGAAATACTACCGCTTTTTTCCACAGGGGCCGCCAAAATCAATCAATCGTAGTAACTGTGACTATATACAATGTCATGTGTTTGTGAAGATCGTGACACCAATGTAATGTGACTTACATAGTGATATTACCTTTGAACAGACGTAGCATAGCCTAACAAAGTAAATGTATAACCCAACAGGAACCCGAGGTTCTGCCGGGTTCCAAATTTGCTCAATTGTTATTGGAGCATACAGCGAAAAGGGGCGGGACTAAGGAAGGGTCAATTGGACAGGTGTGACCTAACTGTATTAGCAACCAACCACGCTTAATGTGACTTTTGTAGTGTTTTTATCATACAAATGGATGTAATAACAGTATGTTGATTCTCTCTCTCTCTCTCTCATCTGCAACCGCTTATCCCGTTAGGGGTCGCGGGGGGGCTGGAGCCGATCCCAGCCGACATTGGGCGAAGTATGTTGATTCTAAAAAAAAAAAAATGTATATATATCACAGATCTCCACTTTAAATCTTTTTTGTTTTGTTTTGTTTTGATGGACAGTATGAGGTCCCTGTCAACATCAGATTTCATCTGTTGAATGTTCATGAATTAGTCCTGATGTGTGATCTCACAGTTCAACAATCATATGAGATTTTGCAGTCCAAACCAATGCATAACTGGCTTCATATTTGTAGGTTAATTTGTCCAGAAACAAGTGACATAAACTTGGCTCCACTGGTCCTAAAGACAAATGGCGTTGCTGCTGAGATGAGCAACGCGCAGGTGTTCATTGTGCTGCATTGCAGTGAGTTGTAGTGAGGATCACTCTTGATGTGAGTGTGAGTGAGTGTGTGTGTGTGTGTGTGGTCCCTCCCCTCTACCTCTGTAACAGCAGATGGCACTGTTCCTAAAGACAAATATGTGAAAAGGGTGAATACAGGCACATACACACTTCTCTTGTTAAACGAGATGAAGTTTAAAGAAGTGTCTGCTGCTCGTTGAAATTCATCTCAAGAAACATTTGTCCACATTCATAAGTGGTCTTGTATCTTCAGTGGTAAATGTTTGTCAAATGTGTTGAACACTTGAACCTAATCAGATGTGTATTCTGTATATTAACTGTTTACATTTTTATGTTTTAATAAAAAAAATTAAAAAAAACACTGATTTGATGTAAATTCTTCATGAAAGCCATCATAAGCTCTTGACAGACTTTCACATTTTGTCTGATGACGTTTTTTCTCCCCTCTGCCAACAGTGATAGTGGCATTTGGTTCAGCGTTTCATTTAGTGTTGATGGGTTATCCACAGGCACATAATCTCTCTGAAGTTAATAATCCATGTCATTCATTGGAATTACATTCCTCCTACATCTAATGGTGGCCTATAAGCCATTGCAGACAGACTGAAATCAATTCAGCTTGACAGGAAGTTTTGCCACAACCATGCTCAGCGGTGGTATTAGGAAGATTAAAAGAGTTGAGAGTGTGGCAATCAAAGCAAGTTGCCTTCTCCTCTTTCAAGATAAACAAGAAGGGCAGTGGCCCTGAGAGAGTTTTGAGATTTAATAGCTTCATGTTGGAACCTGCAACTGTTTATATCACACTACCATGCTGAGAACCCACAAAACTGTAAGAATATGTATTGCAGAGTGTTTAGCATTCTTGGGATTTGTCTCAGTGGCCTGGAGTGTTGGGTTTCCTTGGGAAGAGAGCGCTGGGTGCCGATTCAGCAGGACGATCCACATCTCCCTCCTCTCTCAGTTCTGTACCCATGATTGAGAATTATCAGAGCAACATTCACAAACTGGATATGAAAAGTTTTTCCTTAAAGAACAGTAAATTACATATGGAAAACAAGTAGCACCGAGCACCTGTTAGAAGTGGTTTTGACAGTAGTGAAACCTAAGGCTCTCCTCAGTCGAACCAGCACGAGCTGAAGTAGGCCTATTAGTTGGACGAGGATGTCTAGTCACTCTCAGGCACAGAAACATGACCGGAGAACAGTCATCTACAGCATGTCATAGACCATAAACTCTTCTGTCTTCTTTGTTTCATGTCCATTCATGTGGAAACTCCTCAGTGCTTAACCTGAAACATTAGTTTACATTTGTCTGATTGATTTATTTGGGCCAACTGCAGAAAACCATAGTGACTGATACAATATATAAATAACAATAATATATATATTTTATCATTATTATTTTATTTATTTTTCTCACACATGTAAATGGCCAGCTGTAAGTGGAAACTTTGTCCTACCTTGGAAAGCAGTAATGTTTTCTGTGCCAGTGCTAGTTTTACCCTTGCAGGGCAGAATTACTCAGTGATAATTGATTTCCACACTTAATTTAACTTGCCTGGGAATTACAAGTCTGAGGAATGAATGGCATGCCAGCACTGGCTGGAAAGCAATCTGGTAATACGCAAGAATTAAAAGATTGTTTGAATGAAAAGAAAAACATTATGATTTAATTTGCTTAATGGGGTTTTTTTTTCTGACGTGGCCACTAGTAGAGGATACAGTTGTGCTTTAAAACAACATGAAGAATATGATGCAGAACCTAGTGAAAAGCATTCTGAGCTTCTTTCTATTCTTTTCTTTTTTTAAATCCACAGGTTTAGGTTTGCCCCACTTGGCAAATTGTAGGCAGGCCTATGCATACACATACAATAATCAACTTTTAAGAGCCTAATTGTAAAATTGTGGGACAATTGTCAGATGCTAGGTTATTTCTGCTTCATGCAAATGAACCAAAGCCATGATATTTAAATTAGCAATCTAAGCTAGAAAACGCACTTGTTTTCTGTAAGAAGAAAAAGTGGGGTGACAGTTGAGATGTATGTGTGCAGGTAAAGTGTCAGGAGAAGGATTAATTAATAGTAGTAAATGAAGGAAAGCAGAACAATGAAGTAATAGTTAATTTAAATTGTAGTCAATAAATAATAATATTAGAAACGGTTTTTTTTTCAAAGCATGACTAAATGAAAACACATTTATTAATGTATTTATTTATTTACTCAACTGTTTGTTTACGTCACCACTCACTGGTAATGCGACCGGAAGTTGCTTGTCTTTGCTTAAAGAAAATAAAAGCTTGTGTGACCTGTTATGAGGCACTTTGAAAAAGAACATTATAAACACACCACAGGCTAGATTTTATTTTTTACAAATCTATGATTGTATGATAATGAAAAGATCACTCCCTATTTGTTCTTACTGTTGTTTTCAATGTTTGTTGTTATGTGTATAACAAATCTTAAAATACTTAAGGCACTATAGACAGACATGGTTGGGTGGTGTATGTATACAAGATCTGTAAATTATGTTATGTATGGTTGTTGCAAAGTGTCAATAAAAATATAATTAAAAAAAGAAAGAAAAAGAACATTGAATGAATGAATGAAAGACTTTATTTTGAACATAAAAATAAATAAAAACAGATACAAAAATAATAACAAACAAAACAAGAGTCATAGGGTCCGAAAACGAGTAGGTAGAAGTAAAACTTATATTTCCCTACCCCTTTCTCATTTCTCCTCTAATAACTCACATATTATAGAATGGTAATATAATATAATATATAAACTATCCCAGATTTATTTACATCCCAAATTAAATATATGAATTATATGAACATTATAAAACACAAAAAAATGTGTCTTGGTTTAGTTTAGTGTGCACGCATCTTAAAGTCTTTATTAGTTTGTTTCAGTTTTATATCGAGTTATTAAGTTGTTATTTAGCAGAGTGCTTTCAGTCCGTTTTATTTTGAAAGTTTAGACCGGAAGTTGTGGCTGTAGTTGCCGTTAGCTTGAGCGGTTGTCACAGCTGGGTCTCTGGCTCTCTACAAGTTGAGCAACAGCGAGACGTCGGCAGCGAAGCAAAGTTGCCGCACAGGATTTTCTGGACCTGCATTTAACTTAAGGTGAAGTCTCACTCAATGAAATAATATACTGTACTGTTTGTGGTATTTATTTTACAGAAAAACTGCGGCTATTCCGCCGTGTTTAATAGACACACACACCGTATGTAACCGCGGTAACGTTACTTAGCAACTTAACGGTCGCTGTGTGACGGTTAGAACTTATTAATTGTATGTGGCTGCTGCCGTGGAAACCGCGTTGAAACCGCAGATATAGGGGTTAATTTTCGACCCAAACGTCGGCGTGTGTATCGCTGAGGTTGTGTTTAATTCATACGACGCCAGAAACTGTGATTTAACGTGAGCCGAGCTGAAAATGGAAGCGGTGTGGTTGTGTTAGGTCTGAGCCTGTGTGGCTGAAAGGTGTATGGTTATAGTCGGGGTCCAGCAGCAGCAGCGTGGTGCTTTCTGGAAGTTTTTCCACTCTGCGTCGTTGACTGCAGCCCTATACCACCATCAGGCTCCCTCTGCACACACACTGACACTGATGTGGTGCCAAGTGCCATGGTGGCAATAACTTTACAGGCTTACAGACCGATATAACCTCCTCTGCCTTCGTCTAATTCCCTTGGCGCTGTGTTGGTGAAAACCCTGCTGTTTTGACACATGGATATATGGGGGTGGTGGAGGCGTTTCAGGACACCCTGTCTGGAAAGTTGCACCCAAACTCCTCTAACTGGCTCTGGCATTGAGCACTTTAAATTATAACTTGGTTGATTCTTGTTGTTTTCATACACTATTTTGTACACTATTTTGTAGGTTACTTTAGAAATGCAATAGGTTACAGATCACCATGCAGTAAATTGTGATTTAAAATCAACTAAATAATAATACATTATCTATATCTACTCAGATGTTATGACATGCGTTACAGTGGCTTTGGTAATAATTAAAACTCAAAAAATATTTATGTTTGATTCCCCATCACCATCACCATGCAGTAAATTGTGATTAAAATCAACTAAGTACAATTGTAATATCTATATCTACTCACATGTTATGACATGCTCTACAGTGGATTCAGAAATAATTAAAACTCAACAAATCTGTTTGATTCCCCACTAGTTACCCTGTTAAAATATATAATAAGTAGACTAATGTAACTATTTTAATTACTTCATCAAAATAATGAACTTTTGATTACTTTTCTAACACATGTTTTAAACTGGACAATAAAGCTGGAAAGTCCTAAAATCATAAACCTGGCAGTGTAAACCTCACAACAGTAGTAATGTTATATTCTACATATACGTTTTTTACAGAAAAGAATATATTTAGTAATCACCAACATTTTGATTAATAACTGTAACATAATTACATGATTTTTTTCCTCAGTAACTGTAACTGATTACAATTACATTTATTTTGTAAATGAATTACATAACTCCATTACATGTAACTACTTACTCCACAACATTGTAGGTTTCAGTAGTCAGAGAGCCAGCTAAGCTCCGATATGCTGATACAGCTGTGAACACAATCCTTAGCAAACGAACATAAGACTTTTTATTGTACTGAATTTAAGAAATCTTAATGAGAAAATATTCTTTGCAAGCCTTCACATTTCTACAGTTGACAGTCGACCAGAAATCCCAGTTTGTAAGTACAACTTCTACTAGAACATATGGGGTCTTGCTCAACAGCGCTTCAGCAGTAGTTGTTGAAGAGGATGAATGAATCAGTGATTGCTCCTACATAATTTCCAAGTAGTCAACTCTTCAGAAACTTTAACTTCCTTGTTACACTGATTACTCACTGATTACTCACTGACTCTTATCTTTTTGTTGTAATCCTCACTGGAAACCGGTAGCAGAAATGTATTCTTTACCAACTGTTTGGTGACAGTAGAGTCACTGGCACATATTCAAATTTTGGATTAATCCTTGTCTAAAATAGTCTCTACTAATTGTGTGTTACTGCCTAAAAATCTGTTTATTATTGATGCTTAAAGCTAAGGTTGGTAATCTTGAGAAACTAGCAAGAGTATGGTGGATTTTTAAAATGATCCAACCGAAAATCCCAGTCCAGTGTTCGCCAACTCTTTTCCAATGAAAGTAGCTAGCAGCACTAGCTCCCGAAAGTCGCCAAGTCTGCAACACTGGCAGCCCGTCCCTTCAGGCCTCCCTCCAAAGCTACTCCCCCCAAATTATTATTATGTACGTAAACACATCATAATGAAAGGCAAACATGGCTTTTGTTAGTACTCACAGCTGTCAAGCTAGCAGCTTGTGGAAGACTCCGGTAACGCGCAATGAGTACATGGGCAGAATCTGACTTGCTCATAGTTAAAATGTGAAAGACGATTCTCAAAAAGGTGACACTGCACTGCTTTTGTTCCCTCGTTTCCACCCTCTTGTAGACAAGCATTTTGCTTACGTTTGTCTCACCTTTTAAGGCCTCTTTCTGATTTTAATCTCTTTATTTAGAAAATACTGTCAGGTATGTAAACTACATTTTATACTAAGTAGCCTAAAGTCCTTCTCTAGCAAGCTGCAGTTTAGAGCTAACGTGTGAATCTGGTTTTTGGCTTGTACAAGACCCTTCAAGATTCAAAGACCACATTAAGAAGGAAGAGGATCAAAAGGTCAAACAGCTCTAACCCATGACAGAGCGACTTTTATTGTCACCATGACCGTGACTCCGCCACTACACAAAGACCTCTTTCCCCTCTCCATGGACCACTCAAGTGTGTTATTCATTCTACCCTGGAAAATAGACTCCTCTCGCTAGCCCTGTTGGCCCTGGCAGCTCTTCTCCTCTCTTCTCTATTCTTGACACTATTTAGTTTACTTATAACAATCCTGAACTTTTTCCTTTTTTAAAATTATACAAAATCTAATTTTGTCTTCTGCTAGTGTGTGTAATACTAGTTTCCATGTGAGATTTCTGGGTTGTACTGCCATATATTGTATAAGAAGTGGATGTAGTTGCAGTGACATTACCAATTGGTTTGTGGACTGCTGTTTTGAAGCCTCCAGTTCGGCATTTTGGCTGTTGCCATCTTGGTTTTTGGCCATCACTATGTTGTTTTTTTGCAACCAGAAGTACACAAGAGGGTAGAGCTAAGTACCACTGAACACTGAATAAGATGTTTACAGGCGACCAAAAAGGTTATAATTAAATGTCATGAACTGAAAACACACTGTAAAAAGGTTAAAGTAGTAAGACAAAAACACAGACCAGACCAGACAACGCCGTGGTAGCGACCTGTCAATCACAAGGTAGCCATGCCCTAAATCATACCCTGCTTTATCGTCTGTTTTACTCTCAATGGGACCATAGTAGAGTGCTACAGGGATGATGCATTTTTGTAGGCCGACCAGGAAGTTAGCATCGCAATGGGTACTCGACAAAAAGCGAATGGGATTTTTCTATTGTGTTTTGGATTATTGCAGAAAATAAGCTCTGTGGCAAACACACGTTTATGATACTTACACGTTTTGTTCAGCAAGATAATCTTCACAAATGAACACCACTTTTATGATTTTTGAAGTGTAAATGCAATTGCCAGAAGCAAAAAGCCAACGCTAGGCTATAAACAAACTACACCACTGTAACATGAGCACGAGTATACACAACGAGGGTGTAAAGGCGGACGAGTCGGCTTGATGGCGTTTAGTAGTTTAATTTAGCCACTTGTTAGTAACCGCCTTTTTTTAAGACACTTAAAGGTTTCAAAATTCACAAGTGGGGTATTTATTGACATATTTTATGTCGTAGAACAAACCGTTAAAATCTCTTTAGCTTGTGTTAGCCACAGACCTTATTTCAGGCATCTAACTAAAAACCCATTGACTTCCAGACGAGGGAACCGTAAGTGCTAAAATGCTATCTCATTTCTGGGTTTTAGGACTCATTCCTGTAGCACTCTATTTACTAAATGAACATCATTCTGTATTGAAGAAGGCTTGAAACTAGCGATTGAGACCATGAAGTCATGATTGCAATGTTTTCTGAGGTAATAAATCAAGTGAGAAGTAGGGTCATTTTTGCATACTCTTCTATACAATCAGACTTCTTTTTGCAACCAGAGGAGTCGCCCCCTGCTGGCTATTAGAAAGAATGCAAGTTTAAGGCACTGTGTACTGCGTTAACATCATCCAAAAGTATATGATTACTAATAATCATTGACTAGCAGTCATTCTGATCAGAAAGGCTGATCTCAGAGCAGCCCCGTTCTCAACAGTCATTGCTTCTCTATGTGTTGCCCCAGGAGGAGTTTGCAATGCTCTCTGCGGAGCTCATCTGCTCCACAGTGATAGAAATGCTTCTTAACCCAGGATGCTGTGGCTAGACCAGCTGGCTGTTTTCTGACAGTCTAATATATCCCCAAGCCAAGCGCAGGATAATCAGCCACCGTCGAGGACACCAAGCTACTTAGGCAGACTGAAGGCTTTGCAGTTTTAATCAGTCGTAGGCTGTTTATCTCCAGCTCGGATTGCTCTCTATGCTTTGCTTTCCATACGTACCTGGATTCTCAGTGAATTACACTCGGCTTCTGCATATGTTTTTGGAAGACAGGTGGTGGATTATTGTAGTGGGTGTGATTTTTAGCTTCCTCCTCCTAATGCGGAGGGCCCGAAGAGCTTTTGCTGGAAGGTTTTTTTTTTCTTTCTCTTAAGCTCTGTGTCCTCTTCAAAGCATTGTGTGCTGCTGTTGCTCTGGTATCATGTGTAGCCATGAACAATCACAGGTATGCAATCTGTACAATGGTTGTCTCTCAAACAGTGCAGGAGACACTCACTTCAGTGGGAAAGCGCTGTTTTATGGCTCTCATGGCAATCCTGTTTCTTTACATTGCTTTCAGGTTTTAACTTTCATGTCCTAGTGTAGTCAGATTAGTCAAGTTGTGGCGCTTCAATGGTATAAACTGTGTTTTTCTGTAGTTTTTGTTGTGTGTGTCACGGGAGATTTATCTTAGTTGTTGCTGTGCCTCAATTTTATGCAACATATTACTTTTTTTGATTTTCTGTCTGCAGGAAAATAGCCTATATGAAACCTTGTCTGCACTTAAGTTGGACCAATCGCCTAGGGGTTTTATGTTAACCGAGCTGTCGGCTTTATATTGACAAAAGCCATGCTGGTTGCCTCTGTTTTCTTTGTCTCTGCGTGAACTCCGATTTAGCTAATTTCTCAGATCTGCGTGGCGTATTTTGTTGTTATCTTTAGGCAAACATTCAAATCACTTGGGCCTGGCACATTCACTGCTGAAGTGAATGTGTCCCTCAAGCGCTAATCATTGTAAAAACAGTTAGCTCATTTGTTGAAACAGGAGGTGGCAGAGAAATGTAATGGTAAAAGAAAGTTGATGGGGGAAAAGTGTTAGATTTTTTTCCCCCTGGAGAACAACAACCACTAATCAAAGGCAAAACAATACCTGCTCACAGACTGGGAAAATCCTTGAAAGTGCTGAAATGCACATTATTAGACCACCATAATTCACCAACAGCGGGGGAAAGGGATGAATATTAAGCAACCTGTCTGGTTCCTGGATCTCTCATTGACGGGAAGCAGAGGAGCCCAAAAGTTGTTCCCAGCTCTCAGCAGGCTGCGGGGTCGAAGTCCAAGCTGTTCCCCTGTAATAGTGCTGCTCCGCTGCCAGCTGGGTCAGAGAGAAAGACCGCTTCTAGGCTCCCCTAATGGGCCAAAGCTAAAAGAAAAGATGACTGCTACCCTACCACCCAGGAATGTCACCTCTGTGACATTGTTATCATTCAGCGTTTTCATCGTTTTTTTCATCGTGTTGCTGGGAATTCTACCAGCCAGTTTACTTTTATGTCATGACACTGATTTTAGCCCCTTTCACACAGAGATTCTGCAATACTGCTGTTAAGAAGATCCGCTGTTACGCCGGCTTTGCTTTTTCACTGAACCAAACAACGGCGGCATAATGCTAGGGCTGTCGTGGTGAAGGTATTTCCCCTGCGGTGATAATGGTTGGCTCAACAGCTAGAAATGCATTATTATTTCAACTTTTTTTTTGCAAATTACATAATTTATCCTGATTTTAGTGCTGTATAAATAGGCTTTATTGTCAGGCTATTATTAGGTGTATTGTTGCTTTTTAAATGACAAAGATGATAGTTTTAAAACAAATTAAATGCTTGTTTATTGTTAAATGCAGAACACAGAAGTGCTTTGGTTGCATCTGGTTGCTATGATACAGAATATCTAAATGTCGGCTCAAGGTAGAGTACTTTCTCTGGATGAAGGGAAGGTCGAGGCACGCAGGGAGAGAGGACGGACCTGCCGGTCTATGTGTATTCATTTCTCTTCCGTTGTTGTTGTTGTTGTTCAGCACTTGTTGCCGACACGTAGGATGTGATGGTTGGTCATTGTAGAGTTTTACCCAAAGTTGAAAATTTTTCACCTATCGACGACCACAAAAAAGAAACCATTTGTGCAGAATAGACGCTCAGCACCTGGACACGCTGCTGCCGTTTATAGCAAAGTGTAAAAATGTGGCACTCCCGGTTCAAAGAATTCAAAAAATAAAAAATGTGAAGATAGTGGTTGTGGCGGTTGCTTGCCATCCCCTGCGGTTGGCTGGTCAATATTGCGGTATTGCAATATTGCGGTTATTGCGACAGCCCTACATAATGCGCCCCAGTTTGTGATTTTTGTATAGCACACCGGCATCAAGGAAGCAGGCGTGACGTATAACACAACAGCGTCGGCGTCTTTTGTGTGTGTGTGTGCGCGTGTAGTCCCGCCGTGACGGCTGTCCACACAGACATCGGCTCAGCTCTGTGACTACCTCCGCTGCCGACTCAGCGGCGGAACAACTCTACCCCCCCGTTTCCGTCTCCATACCTTTCATACAGAACAGCGAAGCGGAATAACGCCGCAACAGTCCCGCCTTGAACAAGCTGTGTGAAAGGGGCTTTTGATTCAAGAGGGATATGACTGAAACTGCAGTTAAGTCATTTGTTCTCTGTTGAGTTCATTCAGCATTTGAATTTGAATATAATTTGAATATAACATACTAACACCTCTCTCCCTGTGGCATGAAAGTCCTCTGACAGTATGATGTTAATAGCTGAGCTTCTATCAGGATCAGAGTTCCCGTTGGACCACCTGGGAACATGGCTAACTTTAATTGGTGTGAGAGGGTGAAGGAAGGCATATTCAATTCAAGCATCTAGGTTAGGTTATCTGTGTTCTTTTAATATCTGGTCTGATTAAAGACATGAATATTCCCCATCTTCTCTTCAGTGTTGCATGAAATCGCTCCACGCCAAAGTGTGTGGGTGCGTTGGCACCAGTTCAGTTCTCTAGTGGCTTGCTTGGCCAACTGCTTTTCTCTTTAGTCCTAATTTGTTGCTCTGTATTATTGTCATTCAAACTTGAATGCACTGTCACACAATGGGTGAATTATGCCAACTGCACAGCTATTCTAAAAACAGAATCATTTAGTACATTAAGGGAACATATAAGTGGCATTCATTCGGTATGGCTGGCAAAAGTAGCTGTCTGTTTATCCTTCTCCTGTCTGTGCAGCACTAGAATAAATGATGACACTCCATTAAAACTAGAGAGGCATTACACTGATCACTGCAACTGTCATGGAAGAATCAGTATCCTATCCAAAGCACTGTCATTTTAGTTTTGAAGTCTGAAGGTTTTAGTAGTTTTCAGTCAGAAACTGGAGAGTTTTTTTTGGCTGGACTGCAGAGGGCCAGCCCTACAAACGCAAAAGTCTGTCACTGAGTGAGTTCATATCACCCGGCGGCGAGCTGTATTCACATACAGTGCCATTGCACTGACTGTATCAAGCAAGCCACACGTCGCTACTGCGGTATGAACCCAAAATAAACAGACTATGCTGTGATATAATTGCAATAAACGGGTCAAAAATTATGCCGAAATAACGACATATTGATGTCGATTTGCAAAAAGATCAAATTCATGCTTTGTCAAGTCTGTCCACAACACAACAAGCAAACAACTTTTAAAATACTTGTTTTCTGAACGGAGTCCAGATCGATCAATGCCAGGCTATGCTAACATTGTAGCTACTCCATCAACACTCAACATGACGTTATCTAGGCATAAATACGGCAGCAAAGTTGTAACGGATCAAAAGTGTGCCGAGATAACTACATAATGATGCTGATTAGTAAAAAGTCTGAATTCATGCTTTGTCGTGTCTGTTAGCAAGACGACAAGCAAACAACTTTTAAAATGCTTGTTTTCTGAATGGAGTTCGGATCGATCACTGCCAGGCTATGCTAATGTTGTAGCTGCTCCATTAACACTCCATCTAGGAATAAATACGGCAGCAACAACGTTAGTGATTACATAAACTTTCGCAAAGTATGTATATATTGTTACACACCACTTATATGATGAATGCTTTTGATACACATGCTTTAATAAAAAACTGAAATACTTTTAACCTTGCATACTGTATGTCATGTTAATACATTTTCACCTTATATAAAATGTATAATATACTGACTATTAAATGTTACCATTTACTATTACTGAATGTCATTTGCTTAATTATAAGTTGTCTTTCAATCAAACATTAAGATATAAGTGGAAAAAACTGTTTACAAAACATTATAGACATGACCACTGACTATTTGTGTAACAATTTAGCCACAAATTCACATACTGACCATATATGGTCCAGCCATATACTTGGTTTTGACCGAGTCTTGTTTATCTTGCTTTATTCACGCAAATTTGATCACTGGAGTGTTTCTTCGCTCAAAAAAGCCTCTGACTGATCTCAGAACTCACCAGGAACTGCAGCTCTTTCTGCGTCTTTGCTTCAATCTCCTTTTTCCTCTCGTCTCCATACATTAATAATTGGAGTCATAAAGCCTCGGGATAGGTGCAAATTTTCACTCAGCCACTAACAACATAACACGCCTAAATCACTGACCAAACTATCGGCGATTGAGTTGCATTTTGGGTAATGTAGGCGCTAGCTTTTGACAAGGAAGAAGGATCTGTGAACTAAAAAAAGATGATATAGAGTACTCTTTTAAGTGTACTCATAAAGTGTGTGTACACAAATTTAGAATAAGAATGATACTGACTGAAGATCCCTTTTTGATTGAATACATGTCATCTTCATATCGGGACCTTGCCTCCTGTTCTTGGGAGTGTTGTTGAATGTAAGCCTAGATCCTCCTTTATCAACTCTACTTTAAAAAAAAAAAAAAAAAAGCTAACAGGACAGCACTCACTTCCTTTTTGACGAGAGAAAAACAACAGTCTAACTCTATTTGCGTTGTTTCACTCACACCCCCTCCGCTAGCCTAATTCAATTTACTGACTTTACTTAGTTCTGCCCACATGGCTCTCGTGCGGAGGGGCCTGCGTGGCATTGAAAGCCAAACAGCCTTAGGTCTGGCTCAGGTCCGCCGAAACAGACGGCAAACGAGCCTATCGCTTTTCCGTAATTCCCCGTTAATGAGAAGCACTACTTGAGAGTTTGACATGGCTGCTAAACCACAGTTGAAGTCCAGATGAGACAGGCCCTGGAGCAGGGATAACACAGGCTTGTCCTTAGACATTTTTCCCATGGTGATAAGGACTTGGCCAGATGTTTGCAATACATATTCACACTCCCTCTCTTTGACTGCAGTCGGAGAAGCCCCAGAGAGTGTGCAATGTGGCAAATCTAGAAAGAGCAAATCTGGTAAGGCGTTTAGTGTGCCAAATTATGAATGACCCTGCTACCTCCTGATACTTTTCTTACTGAAACTTCCTGGAAACACCGAGCCAAGGGGACAGGGAAAGGTTTCCAACTTGAATTAGCCCTCTTTGAAGTGTGTCCCTGTGAATGGGGAAACGGCATATTATAAGACACCACAGTGTTCTCTTTCATGTAGCGAGCTGAAAGGGATGCTATTGAGTGTTTGAGGGAGACCTTTGATATATGAGATGCTCTGTGCTTTGTGAAAGGATCAAGCTTATGATTTGAGTCAATATGTGTGTGAGGGCTTTGATGCCGGCTCCTGCCAGTTCAGTGTTTTATCAGAAATGTTCTGTACAGCGGGCTTAGGGCATCAGCCACGATGGTCCCTACAGCTCGCATATGTGTGAAAAGGCTGCTGCTCATGCACACATGTGTACAGTAACACACACACACACACACACACACACACACATACATACATACATACACACACACACACACACACACACACACACACACACACACACACACAGCCACATCTAATGGTGGAATTGCTGTTCCACTCTAGTTGACAGTAAACACATGTACCGTTTGTGAACTTGTTTGGGTAGTTTGATATCGAGTGTCTTGTCCAAGCTTTAGAGGACATGACTGAAATGAAGGAAAGAAAGATTTGTCTTGATTACATGTTTCTTTTGTTGGCAGGCTTTTCATCTTGTAGCGTTGACGATTGACATTTCTTATTTTCCCAAAACGCCCAGGCAGGGTAGCCTTCCGGCTTTTAGTCTGCATTTTCGGGTTGGGCACACAAAGATAGCAACGTTGTAAAACGCTTCCTATTGTATAATTGTGTTTTTATGCTGCTGTTTTTGAAGGAAAGGCTACATTAAATATGATTACAGTGCCACTGCAGACAGAGCACTTCATGACTGTGGGCAGGATGTTTATTAAAATGTATTTAAATGTTGTTTGCACACAGGATTAACCATATGTGGAGGGTCATGGTGTGTGTGTGTGTGTGTGTGGGTTCATGCCTTCCTGTGTTTGCTACTGGTTGGAGAGGGAGGGAGAGGACTTTGCCCTTCTCTTCCATCTTTACCATCTGGTTTGTGTAGCATTTGACTGAGGCGTTAATCATTGTGCCTTAGGGCCACTGCTGCTCTGACAACAGCTGGAAAGAGGAGATGGACCTGTTGATGTCCATCTGTCCTTATGTCTGTCAGTCCTGCACTGCTGTATAACTGTACCCATGCAGCTGGAAGGTTCATGACCTTGGTGTTTCTAGTTTCTCGAAAAACAGCTGGAAGGGCCTCCCTGGCAGTATTTTCTCTATCCGTAATGTTTCTCAGCCCTCAACTTCCTATAAGTCATCCTCTGACTCTATAGGCTACTTCCATTTTTTTCTAAGTATTAGAAGTTTGCTGACATGCCTTTATTTTGAGGAATTGCACAAACACCGAAAAGGGGAATTGGCTGAATATCTGAGCCAGCCAAAACTCTGTAAAATGTTCCTTGTACATAGCATCCTCATATTTTGGGCCATTTACGCTGTTGGAAACGTAGCTAATTTGCAATACAAGCGAAGAGAACAATGAAGTTCTGTTTTTTTGAGCGCAATCAAGAGTACGCCCCCTGGCTACCCAGAGGTGGAGACTAGAAATCTAAGCTGAAATCGCCTGTAGCCTGTCACGTAAATGACGGTGCTGGTTGCAAGAAGAACAACAGTTTTTACAGCTGTGACCTTTCTTGGTCAATACAACACGCACTGAGGAATTTATGGCTTCAATCGACTATATTTACCATCAACACTGATTGGACATCCACAAAAAAGGTGGTGAATTTTCCCTTTAATGCCTCCACTGGTGTCCTCTTCCCTGAACAAACCTCGCAGTGTAAATGAGACCTGGTTGTGTGGCCTTATGGGCTAAATAATGTATTGTTTCAGCATCAAAATTGCAATGTGTGTGTCAATGGCAGACTACATAGACCATTTTACTGGTTTATATAACATAAAAATTATTACAGTTTGTGTCTTTGAGATTGGCCATGAAAAAACCCCAGTGTAATAACTTTGGCATCTGTGGGTACGACACAAGGCTACATGACAAATTGACACTTCATCTCAATACCATTAATCCATGTATGTTGAGTGCCAAGCCAGAATAAAATGTCATCCAATAGGACAAATGTATTTTAGATCTAATGTGCACTATATGCAAAAAGCTCAGAGTGCAACAAAGGTTCTCTATCATTTTGAAAACATGGCACCGCTTCTTGTTTTTACCTAATAGGGTTTATTATTGAAGGTTATCCATCTGATAACCCCACAAATGTGTTTTCCTCAGATTGCCATTGCATAACTTAACATTATGACAACTGATGAAAATTAGCCTTTTGCCCAACACTGGCTCATTTACAGTGATGTTGATAAATGTTCATCGTCTGTGAAAAAATAAATGAAGTGTAACAAGCCTGCATTAATTGTTGAGTATTGAGTAAGTGTAATGTTGAATTAATGGGAAACTGCTCTAATTTCTCTAAAATCAGTCTAATCATTGATTGGTGATAAATTGTCTCCATATTGAGCTATACAAATTAACAGCAAACATGTATTGTATCACAGTTCATTTAAACATATTCATTCATTATCAGTCACAGCAGTAACCGCTGTTATTTACAGATAATAAAGAAAAGATTTCATTGAGTCCCCATCTTACAGCTTAGATAACTGTATTATGTCCTCCTTCGACCCCTGTCTTCTTCCTTTTAGCAGCTGGAAAGAATTACAGGATGAGAGTTCCTCCTAAAGACAATTCATGTTTCCGAGAACATCGTTCCTCTGTGGACGTTTATAGGCATCTCTCTCTGAACTCCATTTGTGTTTTCTGTTTGTTCTACAATAGTCCATGCATGTTCCTGTAAGGACACCTCTTTTCTCAGTAGAATAACACATGTCCTGCAGTGAGGCTCCTTTTCAGGAAGAGATCCTACCAGCAAGTAATGCGCTCATCTTTTGTATGGGACTTGAAAGCAGTGCTCTTTCAGTTTCTGTTTTGGACGTGTCCAGCTATTAGTCTAGTCTAGCTAATGGATCCAGATGGAAGTAATGCAAGATGATTACTTTGGTGATTCTTGATGCAGGATTTTCTTATTAATATATTGATCATTATAAAACTCACTGGGAAAAAAGAAAAATGTAGCCTTTTTTACATGGTGTGTTCCCATTTATTTGCTTGATGGTTTTATTTGGTCCAAATCTGGTGGTTCTTAATCTCAGTTCTGTGTGAGACATCCCCTATGGCAGATGTGTTACATTTAAGAGCAGTAAAAGAAGAAAATTACATTTGTTCTGGGAAAAGGACATTTGCACGATCAATATAATGTTGCATGCATTGTTGTTGAGACATTTTGATAAAATAATTAGGGCTGTCAAAGTGAACGCGATAATAATGTGTTAATGCAAATTTGTTTTAATGTCACTAATTTCTTTAACGCATATATGCAACTTGCAATTTTTAGGCTGTAGTGGGCTCATTTTTAAAGCTAGAGTGTAGATAGTGGCATCATATGAAACTAGAAAATTGGTATGACATTGGTACCAACATCCAATGGTACAAATGTCATAGTAGCTTGGAAAGAGGCTAAATGGCGCTCCAAACTAACACTACATTTTGTCGAGGAAAAACTGGCATGGCCATTTTCAAAGGGATCCCTTGACCTGAAAACAAGGCCTATGGAAGGAATCTGGGACACGGGCGGACATGGGTCTTGGGGTATGGGGTATAACGCATGCACAGTGTAACTGAAGCTGCGGTCGTGCGTTGTGATTGGCTCAACTTCGGCTAGGGCAGACCAGATTTTACTGCGCATGTGTTGTACCCCAAAGATATGACACGTTGATGACGCATAACCCAGCCTTCTTCAATAGGCCTTGCCTGAAAATGGGTTCTATGGATACCCATGAATCTCCCCTTGACAGACATGCCCACTCTATGATAATTACATGCAGTTTTGGGCAAGTTATAGTCAAGTCAGCACACTGACACACTGACAGCTGTTGCCTGTTGGGCTTGAGTTTGCCATGTTATGATTTGAGCATATTTTTTATGCTAAATGCAGTACCTGTACCTGAGTGTTTCTGGACAATATTTGTCATTGTTTTGTGTTGTTAATTGATTTCCAGTAATAAATACATACATCAATTTGCATTAAGAAAGCATATTTGCCCAATCCCATGTTGATAAGAGTATTAAATACTTGACAAATCTCATTTTTAAGGTACATTTTGAACAGCTAAAAAATGTGCAATTAATTTCGATTAACTATGGACAATCATGCAATTAATCTCAATTAAATATTTTAATCCATTGACAGCCCTAAAAATGATACATTAGAGGTGGACTTGTGTCAGTAATTTTTTGACAGCAGATGTTTTTGGCGCCTCTGTTGTGGACTTGGGTGTTTAAGATTTTTTTTTTTTAATCCAATATTAACAAAGCATGTGATGATACTAGATATCACAATGGAAACTGCATTCTTTGGGGAAAACCCAGCATTTCTCGCCGACACATGTCAAATTTTGTCACACGTCAGTCCTGAAATTGGGTACGTAGGAAAAACCCTACAAACCTAAGTTAACTTTGTTGCTTTGAGTTCATCTTCTCTTCTCAGGCACAGGAACAAACATGTGTAAAGCAGTCTTGTGCAAACTATGACTGATCCTAAAGGGGGATGTAACATCATGTGTGCCTCTTGGTGCAGCTTTATGGTCGGATTTAACATTTCATAATTGAATTTTCATTATTTATGATACTGTGCAGCTGTGACAGTTCTTGTGGCGTTGTTCAACAGATGGCCACGTTTAAGTAAAACACTTATGGGATTCTGCAGCTTTAAGGGACTATATAGAAGAGTCTTGGACCATTTATGTTATGTCCTCGTATAGATAACTCCTGGAGAATGTTAGCCGTCTGGTGCTGGTCACTGGAGTAGTGCTAATCCTGAAGGCGCTACATGTTAAAAGCTATTCGGTATGTATAGAAGCTCTGTGTTTAATGTGTTTAAGCATCAGCGTCACGTATTTACTTAAAGGTTAATTTGCTGTGGAAGCACACAATGAGTGATTGATCCTTCCCATCCCGTCCTTCGTGCTATGTATAATGTGGATGACATTTAGGCTTTATTGGGTCCCTGCTGCTATGCCAAGAGTAGTGGCCCTTGAATTCTATTTCTGACGCACTGTTTTGGTTGCCTTGGTTTATCAAAGCAGAGAGCAGTGTGTTGTAGCTTATTATGGGCGCATTGGGTTTGGCCAGCACTGGAGAAGCTGGGTTTGTGGAAAAGGCTACCGTGGAATTAAAACCTTCTTTGCCTGCCCAGAGTGCTTATGCGTCTTTAGCCAGAGCTGTAGTCAAGCGCGCAGACACACCATGTTAACAATAGAAACACTGCAGCACAGAAGGTTGAATATGTGACAGCAGGTTTTGGTGCAGTATCATTTTATGTAGCAACAGAGTAATTCGTAGAAAGAGCTGTCCGCTGGTTGGGGAAGGAAGTGTCTGGTAGGGCTGCAACGATTATTTTCATAGTCGTTCATAATCTGTTATTATTATTATTTTCTCCATTATTTGATTAGTTGTTTGTCATTTTTCACAATTTTATAGACCAATCAGTGATTCCCAAAGCCCAAGATGATGTCCTCAAATGTTTTTTGTTTTGCCCACAACTCAAAGATATTCAGTTTACTGTCATAGAGGAGTAAAGAAATCAGAAAATATTCACATTTAAGAAGCTGGAATCTGCGAATTTTGACTTTTTTTTACCTAAAAATTACTCAAACCGATTAATCGATTTTCGAAATAGTTGACGATTAATTTAATAGTTCAATAGGTCAATCGATTCAAATATTAATCGTGATTAATTGCATGATTTTCCATAGTTAATTGCGATTATTCACAAATTAATTTCACATTTTTTATCTGTTCAAAATGTACCTTAAAGGGAGATTTGTCAAGTATTTAATACTCTTATCAACATGGGAGTGAACAAATATGCTTGCTTTATGCAAATGTAAGTATATAATTACTATTAATCAATTAACAACACAAAACAATGAAAAATGTTGTTCAGAAACCTCATAGGTACTGCATTTAGCATAAAAAATATGCTTAAATCATAACATGGTAAACTCAAGTCCAACAGGCAACAACTGCTGCTGTCAGTGTGTTGACTTGCCCCAAACTGCATGTGATTATCATGAAACTTGAGGTTTTGGGGGGTTTTGCCTGGAGCCTCTGTTTTTTCAGTATATACCCCATTATTCTTACTTCCATACAGTTCTTCTGGACCGACACAATGAAAACCTTTTTTGGGCGTTTTCCATTTCTAGTTAATTATTATGCTACTAGGAGGGTGTGTGTTCGAGATATGCATATTTGTACTTAGGGTGTGTAAATTGCACACCATTGAGATAATACATCTTTGCCAACTATTTTAAAGGAAGGGCATTATTAGTTTTGTGTGTGCTTGTCCAGATTTATCGGAACCGAAGATATGTGAGGGGTAAAGACATATTCGGTAAATGAGGACACAGAGGTCCAGGCTGAGTTGGTGAGGCCCTGCCTTTCTCCAAAATGGGATTTTCAGAATTCTCTCAATTCCAGGCAAGCCGCTCCTGTTGCAGAGGGGAAGTGCTGCCAGCAGCCATTCTGCACACTCTGTCTTCCTATTGATCTGCCTCTGGGCTCCAGAAATGGGGATTCCTTAAAGTCAGTCGTAGTCTAATGACATTACTCAACACCCCCCCACCCACCACTAACCACCCTCCCCACTTTAGAGCTCCCTTCGCTCCACTTTTTTTCCTTCCTCTCACTGTTATCTAATTAAAAGCGTTTCTATAGAGGGTTGGTCTTGGCCTCCAGGCGTGGGGTACGGACATGGCAGCTAGCCGGGGGTTGAGTGATGGTGTGTGTGTGTGTGTTCATGCGAGCAATCTTGGGTGCATGTCTGCGCGTGTGTGCATGTACGTGTCTCTCAAATAGGCTTACTGCTGGCTGAGCTGGTGAACCAGGAAAAGGGTTAAAGCAGTCCATGGACAAGCGGTCATGCAGGAGCATGAGCTTAACTAAGACTGGGCTGCAGGAGGGGAGGTAATGAGGGGTGGGGGGGGGAGCTGCCCTTGCCCCGATAGGCAGCCGAACATGATACTGGGTCAGGGGGTATAATACAGAACTTTTAGGGAGTGGTTATAGATAGTGAGAGAGAAGGGATGGTGGGAGTGGTCTCATTGTGGGGTTGTTAGATGATATCAGTTCATTCTTTGTTTCCTAACCGCCTGTTGTGCTCCTATTATACAACACAGGTGAGTGTCTCTGTACTATATTTCAGGTGAAGGTTTTAGCTTTTTGTCTCTCAGATAAAATCTTGAGCCGAAACGAGTCCTTTTTTGAGACAGACACAGACAGACAGACAGACAGAAAGCGACAGGATTCCTCAAGTGCTTTGGGATTTTCCCAATTCCCACCTTACAGGCTGAGGCACAGAGGAGAGGGAGGGGAGGGAGAATAATGGGAGGGATGCAAAGGAGGTGGGCTAAATAAGAGAGGAGGGAACAGGGGACACAAAAAGAAGCAAGATAAAAAAAGAGTCAGACTCTTGAGCGTAGAGTCGAAGCAGGTGGTCAAAAGAGTCAGTGTAGATATGCTCTGCAAGTGAGCGGAGAGTGTTGATTGGATAAAGAGTGTGAGCAGCCTTTAAAATAGATTAGATGCTCAATTTTCAGCAGTGCGAGTCTGTAGATGGACCTTTTGAGCTTCGCTTCTTTGGCTCGTGAGTATCATTTTGCCAAATAACTCCACATTGTGGCTCATCGTGTTATTTTGCTTTTATCACACTTTCTATTTCATTGTCTTCCCTCAATGTGTGAAAGACCAGATATGCAAATAGTTGATGTATAGAATAAACACAATTAATACATTCCTTTTGAAATGGCAAAGACGCACATTTTAGCCATGCATTTGGGATTTTTAGCTGCTGTCATTCAGCTAAGCATGATGAATTGAAATTAAACTGTACCTCCTGTATTGTGACTGCTAATGGTAGTGAAAGGTTAGCTGTATCTTCTTTTATAGAAAGTCTAATTTAAGCCATGTTTTTAACTAAGAAGTTCTGAACTTATCATTTTACGATTTTTTTGTTCGCTTATTCATTTTTTTTTATTGAAAAATAAGCTAAAACAGGCTGATTCAACACCCTGATGCATGTTACATGAAGTTATAACATGGCTAAATTAATGATTTGACTTAAGATATGAGGTTTTAAGTAAGATAAGAAATACAATTTTCCTACATCTTTATGAATGAATTTCACGTTTGCATGTTACAACATAGCGTTGATCACAAGTACCATCTTACAGCAATTAACTGGTTGCTGATTAAACCCAATTAAAACTGTGACTGCTCTATTAACTAAATGTAAACACACCTGATCATGGTTGAATGAAAACTCATTAGCGTTTGCATTCCCTCTTATTAGTCCTTTCACCTTTACACAATAGGTTTTCAGTGACTGGAAAGCCACGGTCCGTGGGGAGGCGCGTTATCAGCCACATTGACTCACAAGAGGCTACACGGCTGAACTCTGCTGCGCTCCATTGTTTTGCTATTTGCATGGGCCAGTATGATAACGGTGGCCTCCCTGAGCTGTGGCTGGCTTCATTCTCTCGTGTGGACAGAGGCGCAGGCTCCCCTCAGTTCACCCTCTGAGACACACACACGCACACACACACACACACACACACACACACACACACACACACACACACACACACACACACACACACACACACACCCTAATCCCACACCATGGCAGCCCAACCTAGCCTGCATTCCTCTCCATGTTCACCTGATAAGTGGGATATGTGTGGGTGTTTTTGTGTGGGTGTGAAGTCTTTCTGTGTGGATCCGCTCTAGTCTCCTTCAGATAAACACTGATACTATTTCTTTACTCAAGGTTGGAGTCCATTGGTGTAGAGATGCTATTTATACAGTATTGGGGATTTTCCTGTGTTGTGAATGAATCACTGAGCTTGAATGATTGCTTTAATAATAGATTTTCCCCTATACCATAAATTACATCCTCCTACTAAAATATCTTTTGAAGATATCGATAGCATTGCCCTCTCTGGAGCCATGAACTATTCATTTTTTGTCATCTTTTTGGTCTTTTAAACTTAAGGGACTTATTCTGAGTCATCGGCCTAATTATGTGCTGAGATGGAAAGAGCACTTCACATTCTGGCACTGCAAAGAGTGTCATTAGAGCCTCCAGAAATAAGACAAGGTTGCCTCTCCTGCTTCATTATAAGATGTATGTCCTTCCATCGTATCTTCTCTTAGACATACTACTCTAAAATAACTGGCGACAGGTTGGCTTTTCATATAACTAAACAGCACAGTACTGGAGGAGGATATTAGCAGCAGACAGCCGTCCGCCTGCTGGTGCTGTCTTTGAAATTAGTTAGGTTGGTCACATGATTTGCGGTGAAAGGCAGGGTCAGGGGTCACAGTGACGGATGTGGGCTTAAGATTACAGGCTGGGGGGTAGGGTCAGCACGGTCAGTGCTGCCTTTCAAGTGAGCAGAGGCAGAACACAAATCAAACACTAAACTTTTATTGAAGATGGTTAAACAAGTTCCATGTTATTATCCAGTTGTGAGTAACAGAAGGAAACTGTGTGTTTGGAAAAACGGTGCCAGAGGTCCCGATGGTGTCCTCATCTGGATGACAGATCATGGAAAGATGTAGAACACCTGGTAAAGATAAACTTAGGAGAGAAAGAGTGGCAGAGGGACTGAAAGACAGTGGGAAGATTGTTAAAATGGCTATAAATTAGTAAAGGACTAATTTCCTGAAGAAAATGTTAAGTGTTCTTGCTGAAATATGCATGTGCAAACGGGTCAAAATGTGAAATGAAGGGGCACCCTGGTAGCTCACCTGGTAGAGCGGGCACCTATATACCAAGGCTGAGTCCTTACCGCAGCGGCCTGGGTTTAAATCCGCCAGTCAAATTTCCAGTTTATCCACTGTCCTATCAAATAAAGGCCAAAAAGCCCTAAAATAATCTTTAAAAAAATGTCAAATGAAGTGTAAGCAATAAAAAGAGCTGAAGTGTAACTGTGTGTTCAGATAGTGTGAAACCATTTTTTGCAATTGTATAAAAAGTCAACGTGAAGACTAGATTAGATGCAAATTTGGCACAAAGACGTGTTTGCACAAGTTAAAAATGTTTAAAATTGATAGAAAGATTTGTGCGTATCCCGGGGCTTTATGAATCTGTTTCATAAACGTACAGATGAGTAGAAAAATGAGAGACTAGAAAGATATTACAGAAGGAATTGGTGAGTTCTGAGTTCAGCTAGCATTCAGCTAACTGTTTGGCCAGGCGATCATTTTAGGTGTGGAGAGTAGGCCTGCACGATATGAGGAAAATCTGCTATGTTTTATAACATTGTTCAATATTGCGATGACAATATGACTTGCGATAAATAAATATTAGTGAAGTTTGCATATTAGCTATAGGTACATTTCCTATGTTAGTCTGGTTGTCTTTAAATTCAGAACTGGATTAGAATTGAATGTTTTTAATATAAGTAAACTTAATGTTTCTAGAGCAGCAACAGTAATGTTTACAACAATAAAGTTACTATATAAACTCATTAATGTTTCACTGGAAACAAATCTAAAATGTCACTGAAAATCAATCATATCCCTGACATCAAAATACTGAGTGAAGCTTAGAAAGAATTAAGAACACAGACATCAGTCAGTATCAGTCCTTCCTCCTGTCCTCTGTCCTCCTCCCTCTGCTGACGTGATTCACTGCCTGCAGGTAGCGCTGGTAGAGAGAGGAGGGGCTGCTTTGTCTCAGCCAGCAGATACATTTACAAGAATTTGCTAAAAGTTAAGATATGTGGAAAACTAAGCTAAACAGTTAGACTACATAGAGACAGCTTTTGTTTTAGTTTGTCTACCCAAAGGTTATGTTGTGCCCATAGATGGTTGTCTGTTTTACTCTAAACGGGATCATAATTTACAAAATGAACATCATGCTGTATTGAAGAAGATTTGAAACTAGCGATTGAGACCATAAACTCATGTTTACAATGTTTACTGAGGTAATAAATCAAGTGAGAAGTAGGGTCATTTTCTCATAGATGTCTATTCAATCAGACTTTTTTGCAACCAGAGGAGTCTCCCCCTGCTGGCTATTAGAAAGAATGCAAGTTTAAGACACTTCCACATTGGCTTCACTTTTCAGATCCGGAGGTGGCTCATTGGTTGTGCTAATACTTTATCGGGGTAATAAAATATAACACAGAGGCTCCATAGTCTGCAACAAGATGACAACAACTTTATTACTCCAACCTTGTCAATAACAGCGCACCACCACTTCACTCCTTCCATTCCACTCTTAACGATAAAATCCTCGGACACATACACTGGAACACTGCTTACTAGAGGGAACTAGTCACAGGCTAGATCTGAGTTTTTTTCCAAGAACACTTAAATTACAATATGCTGAAAGGTTATTAAGGAATTTTTGCCCAATGATGCCAAAAATATGTTGCCTACTGAAGCTTTAAGGCTTATGTTGTTCCTCAGTTCTGACATCAGCCATGTTGACAATTGCGTCAAGAAAGAACCTGTCTGGGGCCCTCTGAGTGTGACATCATTCCCACGACCTCCACGACAATGCCAAGTTGGCACTGTTCACAAATGCTGAGGTAGTGATATTATGGCAGCATTGTAAGCAGCACAGTGTTCATTAGGGGTTGGTCCATCTTAACTTGTTTTGTGTCGTTGAGACGGCAGAGAAGGAGAGCCATGGAGAAAGGTTTTCAGGAAGTAAGCCAGGGAAGCAGTCGGTATAAAGGCTGGTTGTGGTGTCCCCCCGTGCAGACGGCCGGGTCCATTAATGTGCAGGATCTCAAAGGGAGGAAGGCCAGAGTGCTGCAGCCATTCAGCATGAGCCAAACACACAACCAGACCCTCCTACTGAGGTTTCTGCAGCCACAGCCTCGACTGTGGCTCTGATGTCATCTCAGAGCAATTCCTTCCCCTCTTCTCTTCCAAACCCTGCTGTCTGCTGGGAGACCCCCTCACCCCTGCCCACCCAACCACACATACATACAGCCGCAGACACACACACACACACACACACACACACACACACACACACACACACACAAACTTACTTTCTATATCCTACCACCTATATGAACACTGCGTTAATCGAAGACTTGGAAATGGACTTGATACCTCACTATATCAAATTACTCTCCCTGGCACAATGTATACAAAGGCTGTTTTGTATTGTAAGAATACCGCTCAGAGTCATTAGGACCGATTTTTGGGGGGCCTGCGGCTGAATAGGGCATAGTAATGGAGCAGTGGGAGAGCTGACAAAAGCTGCCCACCGCCCCCTCCTCACCAGCCTGGCTCCAAATGTAGTGTTTAAACACGTAAGGTGACAAGGAGAGCTGCTTGTCTAACAGTGTGTTCGTGCATCCGGGGCTATGGGAAGACGATGAAGGGCATGACTGGAATACATTGTAGAGTCAGAGGTGTCATTAAGCGAGTGGTGGAACGACTGTGTGGGTTGCCAGCACGTGTGCGTTTCTCTCTCGCCTCCCTAAAACACAGGCTTGAGAGCTCTGTACTGCTTTGTGCCAATACCGCAAAACAAAGTGGCTTAAGAGCACCATATTTAAAACAAACAAACGCATTTTATTTTTATGTTTGACTTTGAGGTGGATAAATGGACTGATAAATGCTTCTCTGCACCACTCTCACTGTTTCCCTGCCACTGTCTCTCAGTCCTTCCATCCTCCTCACTGTCTTAACTCTGACTTTCCACCGCCACGCGGGTCAAGACTTAAAGCAACCATTCAATTTAAAAAACCCTGGAATCTGACTTGCATTTCGGGCAGGCGTCCAAACAAACCGCAGCCACTTGGGTAGACAAATCAGATTCCTCTGTTCTTGCCACTGGGGGCCCTTCTGTTTTCAGTGAGAACGTCTGACAAAGAGTCAGCTGGGGCTGCAATAGAAAGCATTCACACTGAGATTCAGAACCATAAGGCATAACCAGTCGTGGGCAGATATGTCAAAAGGGTGCTCTTAGAATGCAGGTCAGAGACGAAGCTGACCTCAGGGGTTGAGGAAGGATAAGGATGAGAGGGAGAGGGAGGGGGAACACACACACGCACACAGATTTTGTTGGTAGGGGGTTGTAGTGGCCAGACAGGCTGTTCGGGCAGAGGCTGGTCCCCTGATGGGTGTCTTTCAGTGTGCCCAGGCTGGGTGGGAATGGGATCTGACGGGTGTGAAATGGTCCTCTCTCCCAGTGACCCAGGCCCCTGCTAGGTCCAGCCTGCTAACACTGTCGCTTTGTCCTTCAGATTCTCAAAGAGCCTGTATATCAAAGGACTCCTAATGACGGAGCTGGGAATGTATGAATGCTGTAGGAACTCTGATGGCATCATTGATGACATTCAGTTAACATTTTTAGATTATAACGATGTGAGTTTGAGATGGCCGTTGCTGGGATGCCTGATGACTGTGATTTGTGCAAGTGGTGCTAAAATATGACTTTTAAGGACATGAAACTCCTGAGTCGATGACTTCTAGAGACTAATAGCAAACTTGTTGTAACAAGCCATTCTAGTTTCTTGAGAAAACAGTATGTCATCTATTTTGTCCCTTAATCAGCTTGTTCAGTATGTTGCACATGATTTAAAAAAAAACTCCATGAGATACATTTCCTTGGAATCTGATTAGATCACGTACTGATCTGAGCACGTTCCTGTGATTAACCACATCTTGTCGGAGATGATGACATCCATTTTGTTTGCTGGGAGAGAACAGATGGGCAGCATTGGCAGAAAAATGTCACACCGAATGCAAATATAGCACCTTGTTGTTTGTGTGTTTGCGGCTGTTCTGACTGTTCTTGCTCTTTCCCTCTGCTTTAAAAGGACGCACACCTCATCGGTGGATGATGACGATCATGGTTTTACTTTTTTTCATGTACGGATATCTGAATGCACACAGATTGGAAGCAGCCTGATATATTGTTTTGTCTTTAGAATGAAAGTCACACCTCATTCCTTCAGACGAATATCAGTCAAATTTAAGACTATAATCGCTTCAAAAAACGCAGGACTGGATTTAGAGAGAACAGGGATAGGATGAACAAACAGTATCTTGACAATAAGGCATGTAATGGAGAATGTCGGCTATTGTCAGTGGAAAGATTATCCTTCAAGGTGTGGTTGACTTGTCTGTCAATGTGGGATAGTGTGCAGAAAAATAACAATGACACAGTTGTTGTGGTTAACCTTGGCGTTTTGTTTGTCTTCACACACAAAGCTTAGTGTGGATGGATGTAGCTCAACCTCTGACTTAAACACATCACCATGACAACACAGCTATGACTTTGTTGTCACTTTTACAGTATCTGGCACAACATGGCTTTCTGTCGTTAAACCTAGCACGCTGTGCATCCCTCTCACGTGTGACTTAATCTAGCTCCTGCTTCTTTCCAGTGACACGTCTTTTCAAGTGCTAAAGACTTTCTCAGCTGAACAAGGGTAGTAATCTGCTAAAAATTCCTGGAAGGAAGACTCGCCCATGTGACTAAAACTAGAAGAGCTTGATAATACAGATAATGACAGGGTCAGCCAAGGAAAGGCTCCCACTAATACTAGAGTTTCTATGGAGAAGGGAAAGGGAGACATAGTGAAGAGAGAGATGGGGAAATTAGATGTCTTTTTTTAAAGGTTGATCTTTCAAACCTCTACCATGTGTGATTTGAGACTTAAAGTGGCAGTAGGCAGAATGTTTTTGGCATCATTAGGCAGAAATTCCATAATAACCTTTCAGCATATTGTAATTCAAGTGTTCTGAGAGATAACTAGACTTCTGCACCTCGTCGTGGCTCTGTAGTCAGGCTTTAAAAAATCTAAAATCTAAAAATCCCGTCTAACCGTGACGGGAGACTTTGGCCAATCACAGGTCATTTCAGAGAGAGAGCGTTCCTATTGGCTGTTCATTCAACGGAGGCAGCTGTCAATCACTCGCAAACTCTGATCAAACAGTCAAACTAGGTAGCATTGATCAAATATTAATTAATATTCTGTTACTGTAAGGCCTATTTCTTGCCTCAAATGTTTTCAGAAACATCTTGTAGTGTACTATTTAGCTGTAAATTTTTTATTTTTTTCTCAGATTATCTGTGTCGTGCACCACTGTCAGGATATAGTGACCGTTTTATAAAAATAACTTTTTTAAAATCATATTTGCTCCCAATTCTACTTGCTGCTGCTTTAAATAAAGGCAAGCAAAGCAGCAGAGGGAGAAGGAGTTCTCTTGGCAAACGTTTCGGTGCGTTCGCCACGTCGCTCCAGCTGACTCATCTCCTCTGTCCGCCTGTTGTTATTCCTGCTGTCCTGAAGCTGTATATGTTGGAATTTGCATTGCAATCGGTTGTTAGAGAGAGCATGACATCCCCTATGCAACCTGAGGCCACTGACATCCAGGTGTAGTAACCTGGGAAACCTGTCTAATGTGGCATGACTTGGCCCTTACTACCATTTTCTAACAGTCTGAAACAGCAGCAAATTATATACAAAGCTGTGCATCACATTCAGGCGTTTCTTTAACTTTGCTGTTCAAAAGTTGCTAAAAGTTTCTTTCCATTTCTCACTGCTCTCCTTTCCTCTTCCCCTTGCTCTCCAGATCCAGAATGCTGAGAGGAGGATGAATCCCCCAGGTCATCTGAGACATCCACGTGTCTTTGCTGCTGTCCCTCCCCGACAGCCCTCTTGTCCCACTGGGGCGCCATCTGCCTCCCCACGCTCCCCCCTTTGCCCCTGCCCGGCTCCCTCCCCCCTCCCCTGCCCACAGTAGTGGCCATCCCAGAGGGGAGGAAAGGCGAGCCAGCCCCTGTAAATATGCCTGGATGGAGGTCTCAGTGGCGTCTCGTCCTGCTGAACTCCCTGACCTGTGGCCTGGAGATCTGCGTGGCAGCTGGGATCACATACGTGCCCCCGCTGCTGCTGGAGGCCGGAGTTGAGGAGCGCTACATGACCATGGTGCTAGGTATGAAAGAAAGAGTGGGATCTGGTTACCAGGCATCTTTGCTACCTCATAGTGTGTGTGTGAGTGTATGTAAGTGCACGTGTTTTGCTTCTGCTTGCACACACTCTCAAGGATAGACCACTGAACTGCTGGGGTTCGATCACCTACTCTGTGGCTTGTTTATTAACCACATCAGTGAGTGTTTCAAATGATAGATGGTTATAGCCCTTGAGTGCCATTTATTCACTTTGCAATACTTAGTGTATTGCCAAAGGGCTGAAAAGAAATGAGATTTTATTTTAACCAGTCTGAATGCTTTGTTTGCTGTGGTTACATTAAAGCCATTAACCTGACCCGGTTGGTTTGTGTACACAGAACCATTTGAGAAGCCACCGTAGAGAGGTACAGGGATGACGTATTTTTGTAGGCCAACCAGGAAGTTAGCATTGCCCTGGGTTCCTTCGACAAAAAGCCAATGGGATTTTTCCATTTGGTTTTGGATTATTGCAGAAAATAAGCTTTGTGGCGAACACACGTTTATGATACTTACACGTTTTGTTCAACAAGATGATCTGCACAAATGACAAGATTTTGGCATCAGAAGCGTGCTGGTTTCCGTTTGTAATCCGAGTAGTAGTGACCAATCATGTTAAAGCAGGCTTCAGTTGAATGGAGGTAAACAGTCCGTGTGGAGAGCAAAAGAAATGCATGTCTCAGAACCCACCGGCTATCGTCTGATGATGATTCAGCTTTTTATTGGTTTAAAATTAGCTTGTAAACTACTGGCTACTTGTGAAATCCGGTCGTACACGTCGTCTCTCAACTCAAACTCTCAAGTTGCTAATCAGACTGTAACACAAAAGCAGTCTTTTATCCGCTGGCTACACCAAAACCCGTCGTCAATAGGCTCCAAGATTGGGTTTGGCTATGCGAGACTAGTCTGGAACTAGAACTGGCAGAAACATTTAGGACAGGACGTGGACAGCCATATACTGATATTCAAAAGCAGTTTTCACTGTAGCAGCACTTTAGAGGCATAGTAACCCTGTTGTTAAAAACACCACTCCCTGGTTAAAAAGTGTAGGAGGTTAGAATGATGAGCCACTAAGTCTGTCCTCCTCTGACATTACACTTAAAATAGGACTGCACATTGGTGCCACTGAAAAGCATAGGGAACACACGCTGGATCACACAAAACATTGTTTTCGCCAGCTGAAAGTACTTCAGATGTGGAGAATCCGTCTGGAGTTTAAACATGTATTCATTGCAAAACGTTTCAAATACATTTATCAAGCAGGCAGCATGTGTTTGAATCCACAATGCTCGTCTTCTGTTTTGTCCTGAAGGGAAACGGTTTAAACAGAGAGGTCACAGACATTTTCCCAGCATAATCTCACCGTCGCTAAACTTCAAAGTTTTAAATTGTTGTTGTGTAAGACTGCTGCTGAACCAAAGAAACACTTTCATTACCAGAAGTTACTTTAAAGTAATATTGACAGGCACCTGTTGGCAACTACGATACCACCCAAATGCAATCCATAATATACCAGTCCTGTTGAGACTGTGTAAGAGAGGCTTTGAGTTTGTGGGTGCTGTGTCATTTTGCTCTGTATTGCAAGCTGTTTTTTTTTTTTTGTGGAAAAATACAAGAAAATGTTTACAAAATGCAATCCAACACACCACAAACTACAGCCTCAAAAATGAGTGTACTGGGGAGGTAAATCAGGGACAGATTCAATACTAAAAGAACATTGTAAGCCTCCAATCTAGGGTGACTAATGCGTACAATTTTTACATGAAAGATACAAAACATTTTACTGATATCGTTTTGTTTTTTTCCAACCATCGTATCCAGGAATTCTGGGAAGAGCCGTGAAAAGTAGCTAGTTTTAAACAGCGGATACATGCACCACAAACGAGAGAGAGAATGTGCAGCCGATGACCGCTCCATTATGTCTGGCTAACGTATAATTCAGTTTCGCCTCCGGTTGTGTATTTGTGGCTTTTGTTGCCTCGGACCTTTCAATCTAACAATAGTCTCCAAGGATTTACTAAAACTCTTCCTAAATGCCAACATTAAGACAGATAGGTTTGTCTCTTGAAAAAGGTCAGTCACAAATTAGCAGCATGTGTGTTAGCATCACCCATATGGTATATATTTTGCACACTGTAACTGAGTTTACTTGAATGCAACGTGAATAGTTGCATTATCCTAGACTGAACGGCATTCACATGGTCTTCACTAAAGGCGTCTCTTTGAGATATTGTCTTGTGACTACGCAGATGATGAATACAATTCCACCGAACCAAAAGGCTCCGTGTGGATGACAGAAGTGACTGTTCAAGTATAAAGAACAATATACACTTCTCCTCCTCCGTTTCTGCAACAGCTGCTGGTGATATGAAGAAAAATGATTTCATTGTAGAGTTCCTCCCAAACAGCCTGCACTGTAAGCCAGTCTGGAAACGGCACTCAACCCAATTCTCATCTCCCTGTATTATAATGGAGTGCCTGAGTGTTATTTGAATGAAGATAGATATTGTGTCCTGGGAGGGTTAAAGCTAATTTCCCCAAGCAGTAGTGTCAGGTTCTCAGATGGCTGCTTTCCACTTTATCTAATAGCCATTTGTTGGCTGCTTCATCCTCCAGTTGTTACTTTCTTTCTCTAGTTTCCTCTCTGCTGGTGGAGGAGACACTCCATGCTTTTAAACACCGAGGTGTCAGTTACTCTTGTTACTTTAAGCATATTTAGGACTGTATTTAAGCACATTGAGGAATGTGACACGTTTTATATTGGGTGGGATCAAATTTGTGTGGTTTAGGTTAGACGCCACACTGATTTGTGTGTGTGTGTGTAAACAGAGCTGGAAAGCAGCTTGCATTGTATTCAGAGGCTGGAAAGCATAGAGTAGAGAGGAGAGCAAACTTTATTGTCTCCGTGGAGAAAGTCTGTTGCTTTGCTATACATTAAAAAAACATCACAAAAACAACATGGAAACATAAGAGACATTTGACTATGCAAGATTTGACACTGACAGCAAGGCAGCTTAAAAAACAAACCTGTAGAATTAAAGTGCTAAAAGTACAATAGAGCAATAACCACACCAAGATTTAGCGTTAGTTAACCTCTTCCACTACTTCAGGATGCCGGCGCCCTCGGCTGACTTTACTGTCTTTCAGAGGCTGTAGCAGGCTTAGTTTTAGAGTGAAGGTACTAGTATCAAACCTAATGAATCCATTATAGCCACAAACTAGAGACCTATGGCATTCAGAGGATGGATGGCTTTCCTAGGTAGACTGTCAATAAGGGGGTTTCTGAGAAGTTTCCAGAACATAAATGCTCGCCATCCAATCGATGAAAAATGTTATTCTTGCAGAAATCTCCAAATGTCAAACGTACCAAATCGCAGCATGGCTTTTTCTATGGTGTTCCTCAAGGCCTTGGTGTCTTAATGTGGTATTTTGGAGGGATTATTGATCATTTTTATCAAGTCTCAAGTGATAAAAAATGATTAAATTTAGTACCAAATCTGTGTAACAAATGGTATCAACCCAAAAATTGCTGTAACAACTTATGAGATATAATTTAGCATGTGAATGGCCATCATACACTTCTATTATAATGTTCTAAGCCCTTATACACTTTATTTTAATAAAAAAGTTAATTAATTTTATATTTCTCATTTACGACTACAACTTGACACACAGTGCTGAGCTGCATCTCAAATTAATCTTCAGGTGCCCAGCTTTCAGATGATCTACACCACTTCTATGTGACATCTACTGTTGACCTGCTATCTCGCCCTAAAGACTCCCTGTACTCCCTGTTGGAGAAATTATTTAATAAACAGTCTCTGGTCATTCAGTTGAGAAGAAATTACATACAGCAGACAAGTCAGTGTACAAAGACAGAGAGCTCCCTAACTACATCATTTTTTATAATCTTGGTTCAACCTTCCCTCCCCTTTGTGACCCACACCTTATCTTGATTTAGCCTTCACTCCCCTTTGTGATCCACACCTTCCGCCCTGCCTCTGAGTGGGAGATTCATTAAAAGAGTTACTTGTGATTATAATGTTTGGAAAGAGTGCGGATGCGAATATGATAAGAAATGTATCTAAACTAGGACAGTCTCTACTTTCCCAAAACATTCAGATAAATCTGAGTACACAAATGCTAATACAAAGGGACATGGTATTTTCTCTCACACCCCCTAAAAAATACAAAAAAGGGTCCATGGTAAAGAGGGGTGGAGTGGAAATGGTAATGCAGCTTGATGGAGGCTGGAACACATGATAGCTTCAAGTGGTTTGATTTGCACACAGTCTTCTTCCTGATAGCAGAAGTTCATATTCAGAGAAGAGGGGATGTTGAGAATCTGCAATGATTGCTTGTTTCATGACTGCCTGCTCGTACCGGCTCTGTATTGGCTCGTAGTCTTTCTTCTCTATTACCTTTGTAGCTGTTTTGTGCGTGCTGGCAAGCCTGTGCATGCTGTAATACAGTATCTAATGATGCTCTCTACGATTGTCTGGTAGAACATCAGCATGATCTGGCTGCCTCAATCGCATGCTTTGGTGTGTGTGTGTGTGTGTGTGTGTGATGTATACTATATCAGAGAGTAGTGAGCAGCTACTAGGTGGAAAGAGTGTGTGTGAGACCATAGGCCTTACAGTTGTAGATGAGGAGGATTGTCATGATGGGCCTTGTATTGTTTGTATTTTCAGTTTTACGACCATGTGCAGGAGGACAGACATGATTTCACAATATGGCCGTACACAAAGTGATGAGAAACATTGGAATGGAATAGAAGGTCGGCGGTTTGATTCCCGACTCTTCCAGTTCCCATGTGGAAGTGTTCATGGGCAGGATACTTAACCCCAAATTGCTCCTGAAGGCTGTGCCATCGGTATCTGAATGAGTATTTAGATTAATTCCTGATGGGCAGGTTGGCACCTTGCAATCAGTGTATGAATGTGTGAATGAATCGGTGAATACTGACATGTAGTGTAAAGCGCTTTGAGTGGTAGGAAAACTAGAAAGGTGCTATATAAATGCAAGTCCATTCGCCACCCATTTAAACACAGTTGTGCTGGTCTATAATGAAAACTCCACAGGGTTCCTTTTTAAATGTCAAACTCTATCCCCGAGATTGGGTCGTTTTCGATATTGCATGCGTGTCTGTATGCGAACACCGCGTGTACCATGGTGTGTTCTAATTAGCCAGACCCGACCACGTGTGGAGGATGAGCTGAGGGTGGGTTACCTTCAGGCAGCACGCCATCTGTAGGAACCATCACCAGCAGTCAGCGATGATGGCAGAGGGGCACATGCTGTTCACTCCCTGGTAGGGCAGCAGGACCGGTAGAAGGCAGGCTGAAAAGAAAACAGTCAACCAGACATAGAAGCTGAACAGAGATTTGATCGACACCTGTGTTTTTGGCGTGGGATATTGTGAAAATCTGCTTGGAGTGGAAACGCAATGTGTGATTTAAGGATTTCATACCAATTTGATAAGTGTGTCAGTGTTTCAGAAGGAAAATACCTAGTTCCTTTAATGCAGTCTGTGTCAAACGTTGTCGGGATTTCTTTCTACTTTGTCCACATCTTCTGCATCTTTGCTATTTGTCCTCAACTAGAGCTGTCAAAGTAACACAATAACGCATTAAAGCGTACATTTGTTTTAATACCACTTGTTTCTTTAACGCATTGATTTGATTGATTTTTAGTTTGTGGCTTGTCACAAAGCATAATAACGCTCCAAACTTGCCCTAAATTTTGGCGAAGAAACTGGCATGGCGATTTTCAAAGGTGTCCCTCAACCTCTGACCTCAAGATATGTTTATGAAAATGGGTTCTATGGGTACCCACGAGTCTCCTCTTTACAGACATGCCCGCTTTATGATAATCACATGCAGTTTTGGGCAAGTCATAGTCAAGTCAGCACACTGACAGCTGTTGTTGCCTGTTGGGCTTGAGTTTGCCATGTTATGATTTGAGCATATGTTTTATGCTGAATGCAGTACCTGTGAGGGTTTCTGGACAATATTTGTCATTGTTTTGTGTTGTTAATTGATTTTCAGTAATAAATATCTACATACATTTGCATGAAACAAGCATATTTGCCCACTCCCATGTTGATAAGAGTATGAAATACTTGACAAATCTCCCTTTTAAGGTACATTTTGAACAGATAAAAAATGTGAGTCATGTGTGTAATTGATTGACAGACCTATCCTCAACATATTCTGTTCTTTGTCAGTGTTGTCTCTGACTTCTTCTGTGTATCCCTGACTCTGTCCACAGGTATCGGTCCAGTGCTCGGCCTCATATTCATCCCTCTGATTGGCTCTGCCAGTGACCACTGCAACAGCAGTTATGGCAGACGACGGCCTTTCATCTGGTTGCTGTCTTTAGGAGTCCTTCTGGCACTTTTCATCATCCCCCACGCTGACGTACTGGCTGCACGCCTGGCCTGGGGTGGGCGCACCTTCCAGGTACAATACCTGTTTATTGTTTGTCATCCTTTTGGTGAATTCTACCTACAAAGCACACTAGATAAGAACTAAACTTGTGTTTTACCATTTGCTACAGGTGGGCTTCCTTATCCTTGGGGTGGGGCTCCTTGACTTTTGTGGACAAGTGTGCTTCACACCGCTGGAGGCGCTTTTGTCGGACCTGTACCGGGACGAGGAGGAATGCGGCCAAGCTTTCGCCATGTTTTCTTTCATGGTCAGCTTGGGAGGCTGCGTGGGCTATTTGTTACCAGCGCTGGACTGGAGTAGTGGCCTGCTCTCTGTTTACCTAGGAGGCCAGGCCGAGTGCCTCTTCTCCCTTCTCATCCTCATCTTCGTCTCCAGCGTGCTCATCACCATGAAGGTGTCTGAGGAGCCCTCGTGTGCCAGCAGTGGCTTGGCGGGGTCCGGATCTTTACTGGAGTCGGGAGCCGGCACGATAGAGGCCAGCCGGTGCGGCGTGCCGCGCTCATGCTGCTACCTGCTGAAGTGCAAGCTTAGGTTGCTGAAGTCTGGACCGTTGTTGTGCCTGCTGAGAACATGCTGGTCCATGACGCCGGCCATCTACAGGAGCTACTGCCACGTCCCGCGGGTGATGAGACAGCTGTGCGTGGCTCAGCTCTGCAGCTGGATAGCCGTCATGTCTTTTATGCTTTTCTACACAGACTTTGTGGGAGAGGGCCTGTACGAGGGCGTGCCCAGTGCATTACCAGGAAGTGCGTCCAAGCAAAGATACGATGAAGGTCAGATTTCCTCTTTGTACAGTGTAATAATGTCATGTGTTGTATGAATCTTTTGTCTTCAAAAAGAATCTTCCTAAATGCATAAGTTGTAGGGGTGTATTTAATATCTTTACACATGAGTATTGTGATATTATGTTTTATGATACTGTATCGATTCTCCAAAACACTGTATCGATTTTTAATTAACCTCTTAAAAATCTGACGGTCATACTTCCATGTTGCGAAGGAGGCTAAATAACGCCACACAGTTATGCTAAATTTTGGCGAGGAAAAACTGGCATGGCCATTTTCAAAGGGGTCCCTTGACCTCTGATCTCAAGATATGTGAATGAAAATGGTTTCTATGGCTACCCACAAGTCTCCCCTTTACAGATATTCCCACTTTATGAGAATCACATGCAGTTTGGGGCATAGTTTATGAGCAGGCCGCCATGTTGTTTCCTGTTTGAAACGGCAAGCAGAAAATCAGGGACCAATCAAGTATATTCCACGATAGGGTATGTCACAGCTTGAACGACCAGTTGAGTGGAGCAGCGCGTCCCTTAGCGTCCTCACTGGACCTGATGGACATGTATCGCTGGATTTAGCATTATAGACATGACCACCGACTATTTGTGTAGCAATTTAGCCACAAATTCATAGACTGACCAGACACGGTCCAGCCATATAGTCGGTTTTGACCGAGTCATGTTTTTATTAGGATTGTGGTGTGTCTTTATATTATGACAGTTTTCTTAAAGTTAAATTTTTATGAATCGCAATATATCGCCTTGCTAACAGTATTGCAATATATTGAATTGGAAAACCCCTGTGTCATGATACATAGTGTATCATATCGCTAGATTCTTGCCAATAAACAGCCCTAGTAAGTTCTGGTATACACACTAGATATTATGAGATGGTGCCTTCATTAATCTCTTCATGTTGATTTTGTTCTAAAACTCTTTACATTATGACATCACCGAGAAAAAATCACTGATAGCATAGTATGAAACAAACTTCTGTTGCGCTAGTGAGACTCGAGACATTTCATCATGGCTTTACCTCAACCACCTGTCCACATAAACTGGCTTAGGGTCCATCCTGGCTGATGCTGTCACAGCTGGGCAGGACGCACTCGCATTCCTCGGGCACAGGTGGAGGACAGAGACTGAGCCTGTGCTCCTGCATGCCTTCACGCCCTCCTGCCGTCCTCATTTAGGCTCCTGTCAAGGTATAGGACACATACAGCAAAGACAAGCCGTTAACATAGACTCTGACGCAAGACGTTACATGAGATGAGGTGAACATTTTTTGTAAATCCTTTGGGTATATAAGCCAATGTCAAGCTAATCCAAAGAATTTCAGGTATTTCTTCCCACCCCTGCACATTAGAAATGGAAAACAAATACACACATAGCTGTATGATTCGACCTAAATATAACCTTTTAGATATACCCGACCAAATCTGTTGTCAGTGTTGAAAGAGGGAGACTTCTCTTTGGTATATTTTACCAGACAGTGTTTGAGAAAGAACAGTAAAGGGGAAGAATGACGCTGAGGTAAACAGATGTGAGGCAGACCTTCAGAAGTTGCAGATGTATTAATATAGTTGGCTGGGCCTTTTAAGTCTCTTTTTGTTTACTCTTTTGCCAGACTTCCTATCTTAACACCATATGCCTCTCCCTTCCTCTGCTTTACCATTAATTCACATTACTTAACTCTGTTCAGCTTCCCTTCTCATTTTATCAATCCTTTTCCTACTACTGTCCACCTGTTTTCTCATCCCCTAATCATTCTCAACCTCACATCATTCTCCCTCTTTCATTTGACATTTTCATCCCTCCATCCACATTCTTTCCTCCTCCCTCTTTCTCCACTTCTATCTCCCTCCCCTACTTTGTTTACTTTTTTTTTTTTTACTTTTCCTCTGTCTCTCCTCCCTGTGCTCGCTGGACCACGAGGAATGTCGCACTCACAAAGAATTAATGTCAAGGAATCAGCGCACAAAGAACATGTTCATTCAAGTCCGGTAGACGGCCAAAGCACACAATTCTGAGATCTGTCTGAGCTGCGTTTGTTTAATCTGAAACCCAGCGGCTGTTATTAAACCATCATTTAGCCTGCAGATGTTCCTCTACATCAAGGTAATCTGCTTTGTCTGTAGTTGCATTGACTTTTTTTTACTTCATTGTTTTAACAGTAACTACTTTTGTTTTTGTGATCATCTTTCCTACCAGGAACGATTGCAAGGCAGAGTAGTTCTCTGTGAAGCTCGTACTACAGAAACAACCATTTTCCCATGGTGCAGCAGTCCTCTTGTGCACAGATTCAGTAGCATTCTGGCTTGGGCCCATATCTCGCAGGGCTTGAATTTCGGTCCTCATTAGCTTCTGTAGTGTTTGTAAAGTGGGCTCGGCAGCTTTGCTTTCTAGGAGTAATATGATCCACATACTCCTTTCACATAAGTGATTCTCTGCTCTGCTGCTGAACTTGTGACCCACACTGTTCACTGAGAGAAGGCTGAGAGATCAGGCTGATAGCAGGCCGAAATAAATAGAAGTCCAGACATGTCGTCACTCCAGCTTCCAAAGATTAGTACTAAAAAAAAAGTAATTAAGGGGTGAAATAAATATGAGGATAAATCAGGGGGCATTATTAAAAATGGAACAATTTTCCCACAGTGAACAAAATCCCATAGTTAACAAAAATGTCTTAAAAATGTTGTCACTACTGGAAACTAGGGCTGTCAGTCGATTCAAATATTTAATTGCATGACTGGCCATAGTTAATTGCGATTAATCTCAAATTTCTCACACATTATTTATCTGATCTGTGTGATTTGTCAAGTATTTAATACTCTTATTAACATGGGAGTGGGCAAATATGCTTGCTTTATGCAAATGTATGTATATGTTTATTATTGGAAATCAATCAACAACACAAAACAATGACAAATATTGTCAAGAAACCCTCACAGGTACTGCATTTAGCATAAAACATATGCTCATATCATAACATGGCAAACTCAAGCCCAACAGGCAACAACAGCTGTCAGTGTTTCAGTGTGCTGACTTGACTATGACTTTACCAAAACTGCATGTGATTATCATAAAGTGGGCATGTCTGTAAAGGGGAGACTCGTAGGTACCCATAGAACCCATTTTCATTCACATATCTTGAGATCAGAGGTCAAGGGAGCTCTTTAAAAATGGCCATGACAGTTTTTCCTCGCCAAAATTTCCTCCTTCCCAATAAGCTAGTATGACATGGTTGATACCAACGGATTCCTTAGGTTTTTCTAGTTTCATATGATGCCAATATCTTCACTCAAGCTTTAAGAGCTTTTGAGCCCGCTACAACCTAAAATTCGCATGTTGCATTAATGCGTTAAAGAAACTAGTGACGTTAAAACACATATTGGTTTTCTTAAAGGACCGATGTGTAACATTATATGGGATCTACTGGCAGAAATGGAATATGATATTAATAAGAATGTTTTCTTTAGTGTATAATGTTTTTGTTAGCTTAGAATGAGCCACTTATATCTACATATGGAGCGGGTCCCCTCTTCACGGAGCCGGCCGCCATGTTTCTACAGTAGTCCGGAACAGACAAATTAAACACTGTAAACTTATTTCAAACCTCCGTTGGTGTTGAGGAGCTGCAGCATTTATTTCTGCACAAACTGCAACTTCCACTGAACATTCACTGATATTCTCTGAGCTAAAGTAACTCAGTCTTCTGCTCCACTGCACACATTCGCCGCCACCGCTCTCTCTCTCTCTCTCGCTTCACCACTCACTTCCCAGGTACACACACACACTCTACGCGCTGACTCTGCCATTCTTCAAATTACCTACACTACTCTTATAACAACTGGATGTAGATGGGGGCATTTATGTTTTCACGTTGGCCACCGTAGTTCTCCTACACGCTTGACACATGCAAAAGGTTTAAATCTGCAACCTCACCATTAGATGTTGCTAAATCCTACACACTGTTCCTTTTAAGTGTCACATTGCTTTTAAGGGTTGAGATTGTTTTTATCAGATGCAGGACATGATACATCACTATAGTCAAACCTATCACTGACTAATAGACCATACTGTTAATGTATTTATTTTGGAATTAAAAACCTTTTCACATCTTGCAGCAGGCAATTTAAAATTAATCTAATTTGGCTTAATCCAAGTCTGCAACTCTTTCTCTGTTGTTTAAACTTTAAATTCTGCCTCGGTCAGGTGGGGAGACCTCATCCAAATGCCTGTTGTCTGGCTGGCTGACTGGGCCAGACTCGGGGCCAAGAGGCACGTTGCCTCGGTAAACAAGGACCGGACAGTGTGTGTCGCCCTCTCTGGTTTTTCAAGGATTTATCTAAGGTTAATGCCGTCTGTGACGGTCCAAGGATTTATCTAAGGTTAATGCCGTCTGTGACGGTCCAAGTCAGTCATCCCAAACAATTTGTCCGTGCCGCAGAGCTCTGTGAATGTCTCCCCAACCGGATCTGCGCCTGTGTGTTTACGGGCCTGAGCAAACAGTGGGGTTTTAGCTCATCCAAATAGCTGTTAATGCATCACAGTTTCAAGTTTAAACATGGGGTTGGCAATCACGCATGCTGTACATCTGTCACTAGATGTGGCCATAAAAGGAAAATCGTTTTGTTTCTGAATGGACAACAACAGCTGAGTCATCTACAGAGGATGTAGAAGAGAAGCTATGAGTTTTATGGGTTTGAAGATACATTTTTCTTTTCTTTCAGGTATCCGTATGGGCAGCCTGGGCCTGTTCCTGCAGTGTGCTACCTCAACCTTCTTCTCCCTGGTCATGAGTCGTTTGGTTCGCCATTTTGGCTCACGGTGGGTCTACATGAGCAGCATGGTGAGCTTCACAGTCTCTGCTTTGGTCATCTGCCTGTCCAAAAGTGTGGTCTTGGTCACTGTAATGGCGTCCCTTACTGGCTATGCGTACGCCACACTGCAGACTCTGCCCTACACACTCACCTGCCACTACCACAAGGAGAAAGAGGTAAGTAAAGTACTTCATATTAGGGCTGTCAATCAATTCAAATATTTAATCATGATTAATCGCAAATTATAATTTGGAGCGTTATTTAGCCTCCTTAGCGACAAGCTAGTATGACATGGTTGGTACCAATGGAATTTGTTAGGTTTTCTACTTTCATATGATATCAGTATCTTCACTCTAGCTACAACCTACAACCTTAAATTCGCAAGTTGCGTTAATACATTAATGAAATTGGTGCCGTTAAAACTAATTTGCATTCATGCGTTATTGCATTAACTTTGACAGCCCTGCTTTATATACAATGATAGTGTGTTGACAAAATCTGTATGATTGATAAGTTGACTCTTGTCTCATTTCAGGTCTATATGCCAAAAAGGAAAACCCAAAGCGTGCATAAAAATGGTATTACAACCAAGCGGGACTCTGCGTATTTGACTCCTGCAGAAGAGGAGGGCAGATTGAACCACAAAACGGGGACTCCCAACGGTCATGCCTTCTTCAGCCAGGACAGTTACGAGTACTACCCCGGTTCACACAGCCAGAACGGCTCATCTCACAGCTCCGCCGGCGCCGAACAGGAGGAGGTGGACTCGGGGTATGAGAAACGTGGCGTGGGTTTGGACTTTGCCATCTTAGACAGCACCTTCCTCCTCTCTCAGGTTTTCCCCACCCTCTTCATGGGCATGATCGTTCAGTTCGCGCAGTCCGTCACAGCCTATATCGCCTGCTCGGTCATCTTCGGCGCCGTCGCCTCCTATCTGGCCAGTCAAATCATCTTTGAACAAAAGGACCTCAAAAGCTGAGACTTGGATGCAAAAAGATGTGGAATCACAAAATAATCAATCATTCAGGTTCCACGGGCAGAACTCAACAATGCACTACTGTTCCCAGAATGCCTTGCTCTAGTACCGTGTGTTTGCTTTTATCAAAGCATGGCATTGGGGAAGTGTGTATCAGGGTTATGAGAGAAAGTGGTTAACAAAAGAAAATGTTCCATGAGATGTGATATCTGCCAATGACGTGCAGTTTCTGTGTCGTTACCTGAAGAGTCAACACTAACTATGTGCTCAGGTCAGGCGTGGTACTCTCTCTACTGAATGCAATTGAATTCTATAGAAATCTCTCTTTTTGTTGTGACATCTTTCCTGCCCTCCATCTTTTTCCTCAGGTACCACAAACAGATTTACTGTAGAACTCATCAACCTCAGATACACACCTTCTAACATTTTAATGATTTTTTATAAATGGTCTTAGCCACAATTTTTAAAAGTACAGTCTGTTTTGTACTCAAAACATGTTAAAGGTAGGGTCGGTAGTGCTGTTCAAATACAGTTTTTTGTTATTTTTTTTGACATTCTCATTACATCCTGACAGCAATCTATTAAATTAAATGCTCTTACTAAAAAAAATGTTGATTAATTTGACATCTGCAGCTGTCGCAGGTCTGTAATAATCCTGCCCAATCATTTCATTCAGCGTAAATGAAATGATTTGGTGCCTACCTGTCTACCTACCAGCCTTCCTGCGCACACTCACTCCGTGCACTCATTGGGCCTTTCTCAAACCACCCCCAACTAGTTCCACTCCATTTGCGTGGAGGCTCTGCCATATTAAGTGCCATCCCAAACCAATAAGCAGCGAGTGGAAGTAGGTTATATTACCCTCCAACAGCGAGCCTGCATCGATGCCGACTTACTGGCCATCTGCAACGACGTTTCGTGTTTATCATGGAACTCGCTCCGTACAAATGTAAGCTTCATGCAACTATCCGTACAAATGTAAACTGCTCAAACTAAAGCGATATTTAACAACTTAAGGTGGCATTGTATTTAGGATAAAATCTTCCCTTGTCTAGTCTAGAAAACGTTAGACGTGTTCATTTGATTATAAAGTGTTGTATATTTACAGGGAGTGTTGCAAAAACCAAGCAGCTGATAAACATCAGAGTTAAAAATGATAAAATGTTTACAAAAAAAGAAAAGAAATGCCACCACATGGGAGTAAGTTTTATTTTTAGTTTCTCTGTATATTGCATATGCGTTTTATTCTTAATACTGTGAACCTTTGCACATCCCCTCCGCTCGATACGAAATCATGGTCACGAAACGTTACGACAGTTTCCGTCGGAGAGAGGGAGTTTTGTCCCAAAGCTTGCCGCTGTATTTATACCCTACACCTTGAAGAAGGGTGCTTCATTCAGTGTGACTACAAATGGAGTTCACTCTGTCACAGAGTGGGGAGTGTCCGGTTTGAGAAAGGCCCATTGTGAGTCTTCCATAAGCTACTAGCTTGACCGCGTTCATTACTAACAATAGCCTTGTTATTTGTTTACATTCGTAATGATGATTTTGGGGTAGTGGCTTTGGAGGGAGGCCTGAAGGGACGGGCTGTCAGTGTTGCCGACTTGGCGACTTTTGGAGCTAGTGCTGCAAGCTACTTTCATTGGAAAAGAGTTGGCAACAATGGGCTGGGTTTTTTGTTTGGATTATTTTTAAAATCTAGTGTACTATTGCTAATTTCTCAGCATTACCGACCCTACCTTTAAACACAGTGTTGGCTTGTAGAGACTCATCTGCAGCATCACTAAGCCGGTCTGGAGACTAGTCGTCATCTTATTGAGACGGGCCTGTCTTTCTTCACAACGGCAGAATGGATAGATTATTGCGGTGTTTCTACCTGTAGAAGTGGGACCATTGGACTTAAACACATTTTAAGGGGTACTCCAGTGATTTAGTATTGCCTACATTTCCCATGATACAACTCTATATCATCTCTCATGATTAGACCTTCCCTACCTGTTACATGCCATCATCTTCTAAACTCCACGCCCTCAGTTTGTAATGCAGTTTTTATTTGAACTCTTTTAGCCTAATGCATAGTTCACACTACACGACTTTAGCCCTGATTTTCCGCTCCCTGAAAAATGCCCCAGATCAGAGGCCAATCTGCGTTGGCTCGCATAAATGAACAGTTTTACTGTAAATATTTTGTATACAAATTGACTGTATATCCCTATGGGACCTTTGTTATGCAACCTGTTGAGGTGAGGTTATAGACTGTGGTGGTTTTAAGAATGAAGCTGTTTACTGGAACTGGAAAATATTGCATCTAATCTAGTCTGCTCATCCTGTCCAACTACGCTTCTGATCAGGACAGGTCGTCTCAGGTTAGTACATCGTTTTAGTGTCCCATCCTGTCCTTCCTTATGCCACTGATAAAACACTTTCCCTGCTGCCTAAAACTTCATGTTTCACTGTATTCTCAAATGACAATCTAGGACATCCAGATGGGCTTGTTACATAACGCCATATGTAAACATGTTTGATGGAAGCTCACTTCATAGCACCCATTCCTGAAAGACCAAAAAAAAAAATCATGCAGTAAATGGAAATATTTGGTTACTGAAAATGATGCGAGAGTAGGCGCTGTATATTGATGCTGAGTTGTGTGTGTGTGTTTGTGTGTGTATACATAACATGGAGGACAGACAGTGAGAAAGTATGAGTAATATTTAAGTGTGAGGCTAATCAGAAGTGATATGACTCGAGTGTGTGCAGTTTTTTCATACCAGTTATAATAAACTTTAGCCCAGCCCTTATTATGCTCTATGTTACAATGTATTGTGGCCTTCAGTGGAGCTTTCAAAATCGTCCGGTTGCTTGTTTCGCAGCCGGTTAAGTGAGTTAATTTGAGCATTTTATATCCAGGTTGTCTGATCCTACACGAGAGGTGATGAATTAGGTTCAGCAGATACAAATAGTCCTGAAGGATCTTATTGCCTGAGGTGTCGCTCAGCATGAGAGAAGTAAAAAACAGCTTTGAGGAGGATTTGTTCTCAAGCTACTCCTCTTCACCCCAAAATCCACAGGAAAATGTTGTCTAGCAGTAGCTGGAGTTTCAGGAAATAAAAAGGTTGTTTTACAAGTGCCTGTACATTTTTCAAACATTTTTTTGTACATATGTATTTATTTATTATGCTTTTATTACAAAATAGCACGTATTAAACTATTGGCATCCTTCATGGGTGCAAAGGTGAAGGCAGTTTCTGTGAAAAAGATAAATTATTTGTATAGATGTGGTATAAAAGCATCATCAAACTATAATTTATTCCATCATTACCCACTTTATCCTGTCACGTTGAGAACACCACAGAGCATATTGCAGATTAGAAAGTTATCAGAAGTTCCCCCCTGTGGTCATATCAGCTGAAAACTTTATTCCTGTCACACAACTGAGATGCTTTGTGTGTGTGTGTTTTTTTCAGGTGAAAATAAGAAACCATAATTTTGCTTTATATAACCACTTGTTTCTTCTTATTTCAGATCTGTGTTATTGTTAAACTCAACAAATTAACACCACAGATTTCTTTAACTTGGATGGGTGGAGTTGTTTTCTGTCCCTGTTGCTCTCAACCAAATGTCCTGTTTTAATTTCAGACATAAAAAGTGCCAATGGTCCGACTGTGTTAAGGCCAGAAGTCATTGCGTTTTGATGTGATTGATCAGGTGTTTTTAAATTGCAGTTTTTTGTCACAAGAGTTCAATCACCTGTGTTATCATAAATGCATTTAGCCATAACAAAAAAATTGTATTTCATTTCCATTATACATCCATCAGATTGTGTATAAATATGCAGTTACCAAGTAGATTTTATACAAAATAAAAGAACTGCATTGTTAATGAGATGTTGTCCGTGCATAATTTCCTGAAACACATTCTCCTCCTCAATATTAAATAAACAAATGGGCTACATTATTGGTTATTATTGCCTCATAGTATTTAAAATATTACATAATATTGATCTATTCATTTTGTTTGTGATTAACACTTTTAATTAAGTGCATTTTGATTGGCTATACTCTTGATTTTAAGTGAGTGTTTTTGTCGTGTAAAATGTCCCAAAAATCTCCATGGAGTTTGGTGTACAGACACTAAAGACTATAGAGGCTGTAGAGGAGTAAATGAACTTGGAAATGGTGCCATCCTTTGGAAATCTCGTGGAACTGAAGTGTGTGCGAGAGAAGAACAACCTGCTGGTGCGCAACTGCGACCGGCCTCACTGACGCATGGGCACGCTGCTGCTGGCATTATCTATTACATGGAAAAGACGAGAGGCTTTCATGTTGCAAGGGAATGGCATGCCGACGATGTGTGCCATTTCATGACGGGCCTCTCCAGTTTGCCCCCACCACCCCCCATAGTTCTCACGAATGCACCATGGGGGAAATGCACGGGGTATGACGTATAGAGAGTAAAAAAAAAACATAAAAAGATAATTCATTAAAAATTCCACTCTGGGACTCGGTGTCTTGCTCAAGAAGGATACGTCAGCAGGGCGTGATGCTGGAGGCCTTGAACCCTGATCTTAGCTTGGCACCCTGCTGGCCTCATTGCTGCGTCATTGTATTCCCAGAAAAATACACAGGTTTACAGGAGGGAAGTTCTTGAACGGCGCAAGGCAGTATAAATGGTAAATGAACTTGCGTTTATACAGCTCTTTTCTAGTTTTCCGACCACTCAAAGCTCTTTACACTACATGTCAGCATTCACCCATTCATTCACTTATGGCAGAGGCTGCTAAGGTGCCAATTTTGCCCATCAGGATCTAATCTAAATACTCATTCACACACCGATGGCTATGCCTTCGGGCGCAATTTGGGGTTACATCGACATGTGACCCGGAGCAGCCGGGGATCGAACTGTCGACCTTCCGATTGGTAGACAACCTGCTCTAAACTCTGAGCCACAGTCGCATAGCAGAAGGAAGAAGAAGAAGTGGGACCACAAGAGCCTCTGCCATTGCTCTCCGGTGACAAGCGGGCCTGTTTTTACACCTTCCTTCTAAATAAGGAAGCGGCCTGACAGACATATGACCACCGACCCAATTTGGGAGCAGCACCGTGCTGCCTCCATCGCGTCCCACAGCTTTCTCTCCACCCTCCAAGTCCAGTCCAGCATACAGCAGCCTTTTCCACCCTCAACTCTCCAACACACTGTAAACAATTGCTGATAATTTACAGCACGATTTCAACAGTATTAACCTGTTATTGCTAAAAAAAACAGTGCTTCACTGTTAATACAAAAGAAAACCTGTTAAATTACGCTCATAGGACGTTTTTTAACTGAACTATAATGCATTCTTAAAAACCAGCATTTTACTGCTGATCAACTGTCTAAAGTATCATCAGTAACCGTTTCATGCAGTATTTTTTAATTCTGGGACCTGATCTGCACATGTGAGGCTTGTACATTGTACATGACTGATAATCAGTGAATTATCTTTATTGTTCTTCACTCACATGTTGTTCTGGTTTGCATTCTGTGCTTGTAGCCAGCTATTTTGTAGACAGACAATTTGTGAAAAGTGTCAACAAGTCTATTATAGCCTTTTTCCTAACAAGTGCCTTTAATTGTATTTAGCATGACTATTCCTATGTCTGTAACCTGCTAAGTCTTCATCTAGGCAAAACATAATGTTTATTCAAATGTATGTAATAAATACAACCTAAATAGTGCATTAAAACAAATCAGTAAGATAATGTAAAAGAAAGGTGAAAAACAGCTATATAATGTATCTTTAAACAGTAAATTAACTGTAAAACACTGTGAAATTAATTTTAAAAAAAAACAGTTCAAACTGTATTTTTCATTGACAGTACAAAGCTGTAAATTTCAGCGACAGTATAATAATGTTAATTTTACAGTAACATAAAGGCAACCCTGCTGCCAATTCTTCACTGTTATTTTACTGGGAAATTCTTAACAGTAGCACACATCAAAATAAAAGTACTCAAAACAGGAAAAAGAAAATGCCTCCTGTGATGAATCTTTTTTTCTTTCTTGTTTTTTAATAAGTGGGTCATATGTCTTGAATCATGAAACAGTGTAGCTTGAAAAAATATACTTATTTCCACAATTGCATAAATTAATTTTCAACAGATTTTCACAATAAAAGGTAAATATTTTATTAATGTTTAGACTTTGTGGGAGAAATAGGTTTGTCATTAAGATTGAGTGACAACATTTATATTAATAATTACAATTAATTTATAGATTAAATAAATAATTGAATACAATTACAACAAAAAAGGACATAAGCCTGTTAGTTTAACAGAAAATAACCTGCTTGTTTGAGTCTGATACATTTTGCCACGTGAGTTATACATTTGGTAATTTTTTTTCTCATTAGGGGCCTACTACACCTTCTACATTGTAAAAGTGAAAGCGAAACTTAAAAGCAACACGTTCTAACACGTTGTAAAACTAAATGAAACGTTACATTTTGAACACAAACAAAAATGCTTCTTTAGGTTTAAGCAACAAAACTACAACGTCTTGAGGTTTAGGCAACAAAACTACAACTTCTTTAGGTTTAGGCAACAAAACTACAACTTCTTTAGGTTTAGGCAACAAAACTACAATGTTTTGAGGTTTAGGCAACAAAACTACAACCTCTTTAGGTTTAAGCAACAAAACTACAACTTCCTTAGGTTTAGGCAAAAAAACTGTTAGGTTTAGGCAATAAAACTACAACTTCTTAAGGTTAAGGCAACAAAACTACAACTTCTTTAGGTTTAGGCAAAAAAAACAGGTAAGTTTAGGAAAACACATTGTGTTTTGGGTTAAAATGACTACGAATACAAAGACAACTACACATGTTTGTTTTCACATGGTACGCAAACATGTGGTGCCATGTGAGTTATACACTTGGTATTTCCCCCCCTGCTGCTGTCAGCACCCTCTCTCTCTCTACCCTTGTATTGTCCCATGAAGTCAGCATGATGTCATCTAGGTGATGCGACGACAGCCCTGGCAAGGTGGTATAGTGGTATAGGAGAGGATTTACTCTGAGAACTCTTACTGACACAGAGGAGAGAAGAGAGAGAGAAAGAAAGAGAGAGTGAGTGTGTATGTGTGTGAGAGAGAGAGAGAAGGAGAGAGAGGAGCTGCAAAACATGGTAATCACCAGCAGCACCAACCTCACCATCACCATCACCATCACCTCCAGCTCTCCCATCTCCTCTCCTCCTCCTCCTCCTCCTCCTCCTCTGCACCTCCAGGGCTTGCGTTTCATGCCCAAAGCCCTGCTGCTGCTCTGCGCTCCAGAAATAACCCTCAGCAGCCAGCCAGCATGCCGAAGGAAGCAGCAAAACAAGAAGAGCGAAGGTATTTTTAGTGGTCATTAATTTCGAACCACGTGGCCCCGAAAGGTAAACCCGGATGGCCGTTGCGCAAAGGCTCCTCGTCAGTATGTCCTGCGAGGCCGGCACGCCGCACTGGACGCTGAGTCAGGCGGTGCTTCTCCTGCTGGGCTTTCTGCTGGGCATCGTGTCGGCGTACCCGTTACCGAGCACCGGCAGCAGCAGCAGGACGAACGCAACTTTGCTGCTGGAGAAACGATGGGAGACCCTGTTCTCCCGCTCTGTGCTGGGGATCTCCGGGGAGAAACCGGAGCTGAACTGGGAGAGTGACTATCTGCTGGGCATCAAGAGAGTGCGGAGGCTCTACTGCAACGTGGGCATCGGGTTTCACCTTCAGGTCCTCCCAGACGGAAGGATAAACGGTGCACATAATGAGAACCAGTACAGTGAGTTATATACCTCCACCACCACCAATGTAATGCAATAGACATATAAAAGAGAGGTCAATAAGCATGGATCTGTGTGTCCTCCTCTATTCATTTGCATGATCATATGTCATCCGGCTCTCTGAGGAGGTGGAGAATTGAATTATCTTCACAAATCTATTAAAAAATAAGTATCCATCAGTGCTGAACACCCCCCCTCTTCCTCCTCTTCCTCCCTCCTCCTCCTCCTCCTCCAAGCTCAACCATGACATGAATGTATGGACGCTTTTAGCCACAACTTATTTTTACGCAGCCCCTCTGTGTGTGAGGGCTGGTCTCAGAGACCAATAGCCTTGGTGCACGTCAATGCAATTATACTGCTGCAATTATTGCAATAACCAGAATGCGCTTAATTGGCACGCGCCTGCATGGGTGCAGGATGAGGGTGAAAAGATGCAGAACAAAGGCTCGTGCATGCTGCGCAAGCAATCTGCAAGGTTACACCCATAATATAGACGCAGAGAGAGAGAAAGGAAGAAAGAGAGAGCACAATGCATAAAGCCATCTGAATGAGCCATCATCACTCTAATGTCATCATTGTCTTTGTCTTCTTGCATCATCAGGTCTAATAGAGATCTCCACGGTGGACAGAGGAGTGGTGAGCCTGTATGGGGTGAGGAGTGAGCTGTTTGTCGCAATGAACAGCCGTGGGAGGTTATACGGAACGGTAGGTATGCACAGTATTTTCATTTTATTGTTCAGCAATGTTAGTTAATGGGATCCTGGAAATAGGACGCACTTGCAGCTTGATGCGCCTTTTTTTTTTGCCAGTCATATTTTAGGATGCTGCCCCATCTGCCATCAACATCATTATGTGTTGCGAAACCCCTATATTTTTAATTTCATCAGGAATTTATGAAGCCTCTATTTAAAGCCAGTGCGCTGCCAGGCCTGGTGGCCTATGGGTAAATAATGATGAGGTTAACAGATGCAGGGTTCAGTCCCACACGCCTGTAATGTGGTCGTGTGTGTGTGAGGAGGAGGAGGAGGGAAAACCCCCTGACGCAATGAAACCTGTCAGCTGGAAATCGATTTTTTAGGGCAAGTGCTTATTTTGCAGGGCTGTGCACATCACACACACATCCTAGGAGGCAAAGGCCCAACCACCAACCTTTTAAAAGAAAAAAACGGAACCAGGCATTTTGATTTCTAGTTTATATTATATTAGCAGCTGATTAGACTGTTGTCAGGCTAATAAATAGGCGTTATCAGTCGCTATATGAGCCCCATAGATGTGGGTCAATAAGAGCCTACTACACCTTGTAGTAGGTTTTATCATCTGTTCACATGGTAAATCACTGAAAGATATATAGGTATAGGTATAAAAGAACATGACAGCGACCTCTTGCGACTGTAGTAATTATGACATGAAGCGGAAGTCAGGCCAGGTACTGTAGTATAGATAACGTGAGGGTTTTCACCCAGGAGACCGGAGTTTGCATACCATGTGAAACCAAAAATGTGTAGTTGTCTTTGTATTCGTACTCATTTTAACCCAAAGCACAATGTTTTTCCCTAAACTTAACTGTTTTTTTTCCTAAACCTAAAGAAGTTGTAGTTTTGTTGCCTAAACCTAAAGAAGTTGTAGTTTTATTGCCTAAACCTAACTGTTTTTTGCCTAAACCTAAAGAAGTTGTAGTTTTGTTGCCTAAACCTAAAGAAGTTGTAGTTTTGTTGCCTAAACCTAATGAAGTTGTAGTTTTGTTGCTTAAACCTAAAGAAATTGTAGTTGTGTTGCCTAAACCTAAAGAAGAATTTTTGTTTGTGTTCAAAATGTAACGTTTCATTTAGTTTTACAACGTGTTAGAATGGGCTGCTTTTAAGTTTCGCTTTCACTTTTACAATGTAGACAGCGTAGTAGGCCCCTAATGACCCATGTCTATGGTGCTTATTGCAACTGATAACGTCTATTGAATGGCCTGAAAACAGTTGAATTGGGTGCTATTAGAGAGAAATTTGAAATCGTTCCAAAAATGTCGTAAAAGATGTACGTTTGACTTCCACGTAGCATCTGTCTCCTGTGAGATGTTTCCTGGACAGCCTTATGACGTGTGCTATTGTCACTGAAATGCAGTTCTGAGAAGCATCAAATACTATAAAACATGGTGCTGTGTGTAAATTTGGCATGTTTGAGGTGTGGCACTCCAAAGAGGCCTAAATGCACAGCAGCTTTAAGATTTTTCATTTGATGCATCCTCAAAGAACCTGAATGTGAAACAGCCTTGTACTCTGGTTCTGGTAACAGCGCTATAGCTTGATAATGGTGATGGGGCAATGACAGGTAAAGGGCTTTGTGCACAGTGTAGGAGCACCAGTGAGGACGTAAAGTATTCTTACTATTGTTACAAACCTGTCAGTTTTTTTTCTTCAGGTTTTAAATGGCTGAGGTACACACACACCAACCTCTTAAAGCGGCAGTAGGCAGAATATTTTTGGCATCATTGGGCAAAAATTTTCAGCATATTGTAATTCAAGGGTTCTGAGAGAAAACTAGACTTCTGCACCTCCTCATGGCTCTGTTTTCAGGCTTTAGAAAATCTAGACCGTGACCTGAGGCTTTGGCCAATCACAGGTCATTTCATAGAGAGAGAGCATTCCTATTGGCTGTTCATTCAACGGCGGCAGCTGTCAATCACTTGCGAACACCAATGAAGCGGTCAAACTAGGCAGCGCTGATCAAATATGAATCATCCTGTTACTGTACTGTCTATTTCTCGCATAAAATGTTTACAGAAACATCTTGTAGTGTACTGTTTAGCTGTAAAATGAGAAAGTTTGCTCCGGCTGGTGGGCGGTGCCTGGTATTTCCTCAACTGATCTCAACATGGCAGCTGGGTCACAAACTTTCTCATTTTACAGCTAAACAGTACACTACAAGATGTTTCTAAAAACATTTGAGGTGAGAAATAGTCATTACAATAACAGAATATTGATTCATATTTGATCAGCGCTGCCTAGTTTGACCGTTTGATCGGAGTTTGCGAGTGATTGACAGCTGCTCAGAGACAGCAGACTCCAGCTCGGCTCTGATTGGTTGTTTTCCTCCAGTCTGTGAAATCTTGCAGATGCCATTAGGAGCATCGGAGGACACAGAGGCACATGATTTTTTGGCAGAGGGGTTTGGCAGATGCTATTAGCACCCAGGTGTCAGTAGCCAGCAATACTATTTGCACCTGACCCGAGCACACATTAGATACTGTATGTATATATGTATGTATTTTCCTAAACCTAACTAAGTAGTTCTGTTGCCTAAACCTAAACAAACTGCAACAGAAAACTGAAAATAATAATTAAAACAATGATGTGTCACTCTTTATATTACTTCTACTATTCTACTACTACTACTAAATCTTTATGCTAGAAAGGGCTTCCTGGCAAAAAAACTTTTGGCTAGGTAACTATTGTTAAATTAGCATGCTCACCTTGACTGGTGTAAATAGTCGAATAGCTGACATGTGACTACTCTCACCTGGGTGCAAATAGACACTATGTTTTATTTTTTATTTTTGCCCTGATAACAAAGAAACGCAGTTTCCCCTGTATATTTTTTATGTCAGAAATTGAAATGTAATTCAAACTTTTTATCCTCATGACACAGATAAGATTTATTTGTAGAATTACTGGAACTAGTGGAAGATATTTGTTTGCTTGTGGAGCAATGACAGCTATTAATATCTGAACGTTCCTGGTGGTGTGTTTAGCGGAGCCCTGCTGACACATGGCCTCTGGTCTGCTCGTTGTGGCCAACATATTTGACAGACACAATGTGAGTTTGGTTATCTGGTCGTGAGTGATGAAGCGTTAGCTTGTGAGCGGGCTGATGATCTGATAAGAGATTGAATTAGGCCACATGGCCTCTGATGCTGCACACTGTACAAGTCATGCACTGTCAGCACTGTAGCAGAACAGTCTTGTAGTTCTTCATTGTGACAGATACATGGATTCATTCAGAGATTATTTCATACAGAGGGGCTTTATGTGGAAAATAGTGATCAGTGTTACTCTTGTATCTTCCTGATGTTGTTTATTTTAGAATTCATATCAAAGTTTACAGTGTTTACAGCGATTAATTGTATTGTTTAAATATTTCACAAGATTTTTCATTTTAAAAGAATAGTTTGACATTTTGGAAAATAGGTTTATTTCCAAAATGGTACTGTATATGTGAACAATATTTCAGGTAACTGTCTGACATTTAGATGATGTGGCTTATTGATCCCAGGTTTTTAAGCTACTTAAGCATTATTCAGATTGGTCGCTGAGTTTCAGTATGGCTTCTTGTGAAAAAAAGAAATACGAGCAATGTTGCAAAAAGCAGGGAACCAAAAGTTTGTATTAGCAAAAAAAAAGTCAAGTTCTGGTTTCACATGTATTTATTTGCAGGACAACATAAGATATAAAGTTTTTAGCTTTAGAGGTGAAGGTGTCCCCCCGCTTCATGTCTTTATGCTAAGCAAAGCTAAGCTAAGCTAAACTAAGCTAAGCTACGCTACATGTCTCCTGGTAGTAGCTTCCTCTTTACTGTACAGACCGGAGAGTGGTATCAATCTTCCCCAGATGCCTTCCCAAAATGTCAAACTACTCCTTAAAGTTCAGCAGATCAGTTTAATTTAGGTTCAGTTTTTTTTCTTCCCAAAACACTACCACTCAATAGAAATTCCTTGTGTGTGTTACTTATCAACAGATTTAATAGATGATGTGGCTCACTGTGTATACTTCAGTTAAAGGGCCAGTGTGTAACATTTTGGGGGAATCTATAACCAGAAATAGAATATAATATTCAACTGTGTTTTCATTGGTGTATAATCACCTGAAACTAAGAATCATTGTGTTTTCATTATCTTAGAATGAGCCCTTCTTAATCCACCATGTTGCTCCACCATGTTTGTACAGTCGCCCAGAACGGACAAACCAAACACAGTCTCTAGAGAGAGACTTTTGTGTTACCTGAAAGCCACCGTAGTTCTCTGACATGCGGTAACTTGAGCCGCAGAGTGCAAAACTGTGGTACAGCCACCTGCTGTCTAACTTCCATTGCTCCTAAAGTAGTGTTATTATGGTAAGGATGGCCTCTGAGCGAGGCAAACAGTGTTACTACGGTTTTGCACTCTTGGAAAGGGAGGTTCAATTAATACATGTTTTTAAAGGAGCAAACTCAATACACCTAATATTTCAGAGCTGTTAGTGCTACTGGGGAGATTAAACGAAGATTGTATTGTCAAAATGTTAATTCATTGTTCCAGTTGCTATGTGTAATCTAAATTTGGCTTTATTATTTTGTGCATTACACAGAATCACAGATTTTTAAGGAGCTTTTTAATGTTCTGCCATCCTAGCTTCAAACTACAAACTGCCTATTTTCTTGAGCGGTTCATTAAAGTGCACGCTGTCTTGTCTCTTTGTCCTCTCCAGACAGTCTTCCATGACGAGTGCAAGTTCAAGGAGAGCTTGCTCGCAAACAACTACAACGCCTACGAGTCCCTGGTTTACAGAGGCTCCTACATAGCACTCAGCAAGCATGGCCGCGTGAAGAGGGGCAACAAGGCCACCACTGCCATGACTGTGACGCACTTCCTACCCCGAATATGATGAGCAAAAACTGGCAATAACAAACTTATTTGCACATGTGGATTATTTCCCAGGTAACATAAATACCGTATACGTACGTACAAACACAAAAGACAACATGGACTGTAAAAGAAAGAAATACCACTATATCTGATAGTATTTATTCAAACTTTATATGTATATTTGGGTAGCTTCCTTTGTATTAGAAATTACGGAAATGCCATTCTTTGCTGCTTTTATGATTTTCATCATTTTTGTGATATGACGGGGATGGAGAGGCGTCATTTATCCCCTCGGTTTATATGGGTGCTTGCTGGAATTGGTTGAGTCCTCGCCCTGTCAGTGGATGACAGCTCATCCTTTTGGAAATGAAATGGATACGTTATTACCTCAAAGCACCATATCCTGAGAAGAAGAGGAAGAAGAAGAAGAAAAAGAAGAGAAATGTGTGCATGAAATTTCTACACAGAAGAATGCCTGTCTACTGGAAATGTTTTTCGTTGTCACCCGTCAAGGACTTGAGCACTTCCCGTCCTCTATGTTCGATCGTCTCCGTCACTGTCAGGGCAACTAGGGCACTTGCAAATATGGCGGCGGTGGTTTTTCTCGCTTCGTCATGAGGTGGCGGTGCCTTGAATTCCTACGTGCGGCCCCCTTAACCCTTGCATGCGAGAAACATGGTGCTCAAGTCAGAAATAGGAATGAAACGCAAGTCATCACTCCCTCAGACACCACCGGGAGGCTTTAGCCCAATTCCTGGAGGGCCAGAGGTTTCTCCGCTTTATTTTCTTTCCATAATTAGATCAATTAAGTAATTGAGACTCTATGCTGCACAGGACCCAGTGGAGCCTCTTGTTAATATGGAAAGCTAGATTTAGAGTCAGCACTCACCCGCACCCTCATCATGTCCAAGGGAGCTTTGACAATCCCAGGTTTTACTTTCACAAAGTTTGTAGCCGGATCATCAGGCCAGATTGAGTGTGCGAGTGTGTAATATATACAGTATATGTGGGCATGCATTTATTTCAAGTACGTATGTGGAATTGCTCAGTTTGAGAGCGGCTCCATTTGAAAGGTTTTCTCATTGTGGGAGGTCAAGGGGGCGTCTGTGTAACAGAATATCATGGACCCGACACTATGAAGCAAAATGTCCTCCGTTTCTGTCTGCTGTACATTTCCCTCCTGTTCAAATTGAGTTGGTGAAATCCGTTGCATCCGGTCTGTAGCCTTGATATTTTGCTAATTTATTTAGAAAATGTAGACTTTGTAGCAAATGTGACGAGGGGATCTGTTTTGACGTTCACACTGCTTTGACGATATTTGGCACTTAAAGTACCGTGTTTATGCAGAAATGAGTGAAGTTACAGTGGATGTCATTGAGTAGTCAATTCACTGTAAACATGATGGTCTGCTGCGTTCATTTGAAATAGTGTAGATCAGGGGTTCTCAAACTTTTTGGGGCCAGGGACCCCTTAAAGGGGAGAACATTTTCCAAGGACCCCCTCATTTACGTAACACAGATTAAGCATCATGCTTACTACCATTTATACTCTTAGATGCTATTGGAACTATTTGTATTCTGAAACTTTTCAACCTAAATACTTCAGACCTGTTTGATAGTGTTAAACAGAAACACATTTCAATTTGAATCGTGTTAATACCACTTTGTTTTGCCCTGATATTCCAGGTGCTTTGTTATCAGATGTCACTTTAGC